>JALLPH010000060.1:53006-66317 GCA_036939855.1 Cyclotella choctawhatcheeana
CCAAAGCTATGTATTTAGGTGGTATTTATGACACATGGGCACCAGGTGGTGGTGATGTGCGTTATATTACAACTCCAACATTAAATCCAATTGTAATTTTTGGCTATGTTTTCCGTTCACCATTTGGTGGTGATGGATGGATAGTTTCAGTTAATAATATGGAAGATCTTGTTGGTGGTCATATTTGGGTTGGTGTTTTATGTATTGTGGGTGGAGTATGGCACATTTTTACAAAACCATTCTCTTGGGCTCGTCGTGCATTTGTATGGTCAGGTGAAGCATATTTATCATATAGTTTAGCCGCAATTTCATTAATGGGATTTACTGCAGCTTTATATGCTTGGTATAATAATACAGCTTATCCAAGTGAATTATATGGTCCCACTGGTCCTGAAGCATCACAATCTCAAGCATTTACATTCTTAGTTCGTGACCAACGTTTAGGTGCAAACGTTTCATCTGCGCAAGGTCCCACTGGGTTAGGTAAATACTTAATGCGTTCACCAAGTGGAGAAATTATCTTTGGTGGTGAAACAATGCGTTTTTGGGATTTACGTGCACCTTGGGTAGAACCATTACGTGGTCCAAATGGATTAGATATTAATAAAATTAAAAATGATATTCAACCGTGGCAAGAACGTCGTGCAGCTGAATATATGACGCATGCACCATTAGGGTCATTAAACTCTGTTGGTGGGGTAGTAACAGAAATTAACTCTGTTAATTATGTATCACCACGTTCATGGTTATGTTGCTCACATTTCTTCTTAGGTTTCTTCTTTTTAGTTGGTCATTGGTGGCATTCTGGTCGTGCCCGTGCAGCAGCCGCTGGATTTGAAAAAGGTATTAACCGTGCTAATGAACCTGTGTTATCAATGCGTCCAATTGATTAATATTTAATTTGTCCTTATAACAAACAAAAAGTTTATTTAAATTTAAATAAACTTTTTGTTTCTTTTTAATTGGGTTACCTGGGACTCGAACCCAGAACAAATCGGTTAAAAGCCGAGTACTCTACCATTGAGTTAGCAACCCTAATTTAATAATAACATGAAAGGTTGAAAATCTTAAGGATTATTAAAAATAATAATGTATATCCTTAATTAATTTTTTTTATTATTTTTTTTGCGTCGTATAAAGTAAATATATTATTTAAAATAATATATTTACTTTAAGAATTTTAAACTAGAATTATATTTAGCATTATAGGTTATTTTGTTATTTAAAATTTCAATAAAAATTTATAAATTAAGGATTTTTAAAATGGTTAATTGGCAAGTTATAGGTCAGCTAGTATCAACAGGTGCTATTATGTTATTAGGGCCAGCTATTATTATATTACTAGCCTTAAAAAAAGGGAATCTTTAAGAGTTAATCGATTATTCATTTAAATCATCAATATAAAAAATTTCAAGGAATATTTATGATAACTGCTCTAACAGCTTTATTCGTATTAGTCTCATTTGCCTTAGTTGTAACTGTTCCAGTAGCACTAGCTACTCCAGGTGAATGGGAAAACTCAAAAGATCAATTTAATAAAGTTTTTCAACTTTGGGTTGGTCTTGTTGTTGCCATCGCTACTGCAGATGGAATTTCATCAGCAATTTAGTTAATATGGAAATTATAGTTTGAACTATAATTTCTATATATATATATATATTAAAGGTTGACAAATTAAACCTAATAAAGTATAAATTATGTTGTAAGATTCAATTATTTTGATTTTGGTGCGGGCATAGCTCAGTGGTAGAGCGCAACCTTGCCAAGGTTGATGTCGCGCGTTCGAATCGCGTTGCCCGCTCTTTAAAAATTAAAATAACAGTAATATGCCCCCATCGTCTAGAGGCCTAGGACAGCTCCCTTTCACGGAGCAGACAGGGATTCGAATTCCCTTGGGGGTACTTCCAATTTTTAAAATAATAAATTAAATACTATTTAATTCAGAATAAAATAATTTCAGAAGATCAGTATTTGTGTTATATATATATTTATATTATAAAAAGATTTAATTTATGTTAAAATTCATTTGGTTAATAATAAGTATAATTTTGATTACACTTATTTTTTTACGTACACCACAAAACCAAGGACTTGCAAGTTTTTCAACAAAAAGCAATTTACTAGGCTCCCCAAGCTCTGCAGAACAGGTTTTAAACAGTTTGACTATTACTTTAATGTTAGTCTATTTCTTGTTTGCTCTATTTTTTAATCTGATAAATTAAACTAGATTGTTAATAATACTACTGTCAATTATAAAAATATAGTGTAATTGGTAGTTTTTTCAATATTGTCTCTTTTATATTTAAATATAATAATGTAGAATTATATTAGAGACAAGCGCGGAGTAGAGCAGTCTGGTAGCTCGTTGGGCTCATAACCCGAAGGTCAATGGTTCAAATCCATTCTCCGCTAAAAAGGTTGAAGAATTTAATTCAATTTATAATGAAAAAAATATATATATATAGTATAATATATATTAGGATAATAGTTACTTAATGAGGTTTTGCATATGATCTTAAATTTAAAAACGCCATTTCCTACCTTTGGTGGAAGTACAGGGGGATGGTTGCGTGCAGCTGAAGTAGAAGAAAAATATGCCATTACTTGGACAAGTTCAAAAGAGCAAATTTTTGAAATGCCAACTGGTGGATCTGCTATTATGCGTAGTGGAGAAAATTTACTTTATTTAGCTCGTAAAGAACAATGTTTATCACTTATGACCCAATTTCGAACATTCAAAATAAGTGATTATAAAATTTATCGAATTTTCCCAAGTGGAGAAGTCCAATATTTACATCCAAAGGACGGAGTTTTTCCTGAAAAAGTAAATCCAGGACGTGTTGCTGTAAATAGCAGAGGGTTTTCTATTGGAAAAAATCCAAATCCTGCATCAATTAAGTTTAGTGGTAGTACAACATATGAGTAATTAACTCAATAAAAAACCCTATAAGCTATAAAAAGGATAATTTATAGGGTTTTTTTATAAAATTTTTATAAGTTCCCGAATATGAACAATAAATTCATTTGAAAAATTTTAATGGATAAAATTATTTCATACTATTAATTTTTGGCGAGATGGCAGAGTTGGTCGATTGCGTCTGATTTGAAATCAGATGAATCTTTGCGGATTCCGTGGGTTCGAATCCCACTCTCGCCTTTATAAATATAAAGATTTTTCTGTGCTTAACTGTGTTGAAATATTTTATGATAATTTTTATGGGAAAAGTATACGATTGGTTTGAAGAACGTTTAGAAGTACAAGCAATTGCAGATGATATTTCGAGTAAGTATGTACCACCCCATGTAAATATTTTCTATTGCTTTGGGGGCATTGTCTTTACATGCTTTTTAGTTCAAGTTGCGACTGGGTTTGCTATGACATTTTATTACCGACCAAGTGTTGTTGATGCATTTGCATCTGTTGAATATATTATGACAAGTGTAAATTTTGGGTGGCTTATTCGTTCTATTCATCGTTGGTCAGCAAGTATGATGGTTATGATGTTAGTGCTACATGTTTTCCGAGTATATTTAACAGGTGGGTTTAAAAAACCACGCGAATTAACATGGGTAACAGGAGTAATTTTAGCTGTTGTAACTGTTTCTTTTGGTGTGACTGGATATTCATTACCGTGGGATCAGGTAGGTTTTTGGGCTTGTAAAATTGTAACCGGTGTTCCTGCAGCTGTACCCATTGTTGGACCACCATTAGTTTTAGTTTTACGTGGTGGTGAAAGTGTAGGTCAAAGTACTCTTACTCGATTCTATAGTGCCCATACTTTTGTTTTACCGTTAGCTGCTGCAGTTTTAATGTTAACGCATTTCTTAATGATTCGTAAACAAGGTATTTCAGGACCTCTTTAATCTGAATTATGAAACTTAAATTAAATTTTTTTGAGAAGGAATAACTATGTCAATAATTAAGAAACCAGATTTAACAGATCCAAAATTAAGAGCAAAACTCGCTAAAGGAATGGGTCATAATTATTATGGAGAACCTGCTTGGCCGAATGATTTATTATATCTTTTCCCAGTTTGTATTTTAGGAACATTTGCATGTTGTATTGGGTTGGCAGTAATGGCTCCGACTCAAATGGGTGAACCAGCAGATCCATTTAATACTCCATTAGAAATTTTACCGGAATGGTATTTTTTCCCAACTTTCAATTTATTACGTGTTTTACCAAATAAATTATTAGGAGTTTTAGCCATGGCTGCAGTTCCAGCTGGACTAATTACTGTACCATTTATTGAAAATGTAAATAAATTCCAAAACCCATTTCGTCGTCCAATTGCAAGTGTAGTGTTTATTGTAGGATTTATCTTTGCTGTTTGGTTTGGGATAGGAGCATGTTTACCAATTGATAAAGCTGTATCTTTAGGATATTGGTAATCCGCTAAATAATATAAAAGATTTCTTTTTATATTATTTTTTTGGTAGAAAATTTTTTTCTACCAATTTCTTTTTTATATTTTAAATTTTTTTCAAAAAGTCTTGACATATTTATCATTTATTCTATAAAATTATTTTTGCATCATATAATGCAATATTAAAAACTTAAAATTAATATTAATTAATATTAATTTTATTAATATAATATTTTATACTTATAAAATATGTTAATAAACAATTTATACTTTTGGTTCAATAGTATTTTCTTTTTATCAATTACTATTGACCAAGAAATAGAATTTAATTTCTTTTTCGGTAAAGAAGGAATTTTAAATATTTTTGGTGACCCATATTTATCTCAGATCCTAACTCCAATTTCTTTTGAAACTTTTAAATTAGTAATTAATTCTCTTTGGGAGCACTATCAACATGGGTTAGGATTTGTTGATATTGAAAATATTGCCATTTTTATCTTAGTTGTCAGATTTATTTTTCTTTCTAAAAAATATAATATTAAGACGGGGTTTTTTATAACTTGTATTGGATTAGGAGCAGGTTATTTATGGTATATGCATTTAAGAGATTTAGCTTATTATTATATGCGAACTTTATGGATGTGTCCTTTAACCCATAATCTTGCCTATGATTTCAGCGAAATTTATTATAAACAAGAAAGTGAATTTTCAAAAGCTGGTACTCAATTCGATAGTGGAAAGTTTTATGGTCCCATCTTTCGATCACTTACTAATATTACTAGTAATGAAAATTATCGTTATGATCCTATTTCCATGCTTTGGTCATATTTTCCCGCTAATATTAAATTTTTAAGTGATAAGATATATTATTTTCTAACATTAAAAGCCTTTCCGCAAATTTATCGATTTATTGATACTCAGATAACTAATTTATCAGGTTTGTTATGGTATACTTTTATCGTTAGAGTAAATAAACGTTATTGCCCATATCTTTTAAGATGGCACTGGACATTTTTGATTGGATTAGATTTTGTTGAAAGACCATTTATTTTTATTCAAGATCGTTTAATATATTACTTAAATGATATATTAATACCCAATAGTTATTTTCGTGAAGCTGAGTTAGTAACAAATCTTTTAGTTACGTTAGTTGCCGCTCAATATATATTTATTACTTTAGGAATGCTACATGGTTTATGTGGTCAATATTTTTATTTTCCGTTCCTTACAGAAAATACAGAACTTCATATTGGTTTAAGACCAAAAGAAAGTATTTACAGTGGCGGTCATACAATTTGGCAAAATAAGAGAGCTTATATGATCAGTCGACAAGCTGCATCTAAACTAAAAAAATATCGTTTTGGTACTGTTAGATCAGCATATAGTAAGTTACCACGACTTTGGTATGGTTGGTTAGGGCGTGGTACTTTAAGTGATCTAACCAACGAAGAATACGACCAATATTTAAAAAATAAAGAAAACAAAGACTTAATAAAAAAAGAGAAACGTCGTGAATCGAAAATCCGTTGGGAATATCGACAAGAAAGGTTAATAAAACGGTTTGGAAAATTCTTAGCAAAATTTGGAATTAAAACTAATATTTCAAATAAAAATAACGATGAAGATGATTTTTATGGGAACTTATAAAAATTTTCTAAAAAATAATTAGTTTTTATAGTATACAGTGCTTAGACAATAAATGATAATTTATTGTCTAAGCACTGTATACTAAGATTTTTTAAATCGTTATAATGAAGATCCTAATCCAGAATAAGATCCATAAATAAATACACCAAGAAGTGTTATTACTGCAAAACCACCTACTAATCCTACAAGCCATAAAGGAACTCGACCAGTATTTACCATATAAAAAACTCCTATTTATAAATATTAATTGAAGAAATAACTTGAGAATAATACTGCTAACACAAAAATCAATAAAAGTCCCCAATAAAGAGAAGTTCTATTTAATTCTACGGCTTGTTTATTTGGATTTGGACCTGTCATAAAATTTACCTCATAATGTTATATTAATATTAATTTATCGTTGGATAAATTGCATTGCTGTAATACCGCCTAAAAAGAATACTGTTGGAATTGCTAATCCATGAACTGCTAGCCAACGAAACGTAAAAATTGGGTATGCTACAGGTTGGTTAATATTTTTTGTCATTTTTTTACCTCTTATAAACCTTTAGTTAAATCTTCTAATTCTTGTTTTGCACTGAAACGATCGTTTACTAATGGAACTTGTTGTCTATCTTGTGTAAAATATTCATTTGGACGTGGTGTTCCAAAAACATCATAGGCTAAACCAGTACTAATAAATAACCACCCTGATACAAAAAGTGAAGGAATGGTAATAGTATGAATAATCCAATAGCGCACACTTGTAATAATATCTGAAAAAGGACGTTCACCTGTAGATCCACCAGACATAACTCTATATTCTCCTATAAAAAATGATTGTTGCTCATTCGAATACTTAACCTAAAGCGGGCAGGGGGAATCGAACCCCCATCATTAGCTTGGAAGGCTAAGGTTTTACCACTAAACTATGCCCGCGTATAATAATTATAAAATTATACGGGGATAAAAAGCAATAAAAATTATTATAAATTTTCTAATTTCAAATCTAAAAATTTAGCTAAATCAGCAGCTTGATCTTCTAAATCTGAAATTGAATCTGGCTGTTGAACAGGTGTTAATGGGATTTTTCGTTCATCTTTAAGACACAAATAAATTATCCTTTCAGGATTTAAACCTTCTGAAATCTTTATTCCAATTGACTTTATGTTATTTAAAGGATAAGTTAAAAGAATCTGTCTGTTTTTTCCTGGGAACCCTTTTCTTACAACTTTTACAAGATTTTCAGCTTTATTATATTCATTATAACCGCTTCCTATATCCCAAAAAAGTGTTGCTATGATGTAAGTACTTAAACCAAAACTCAGTGTACCATAAAACATCATAACAATTCCTTGCGGTATAAATACTAACTCGATTGTATTTCCAAATGGTAATAAATTCGTTTTAATATAGCTTGAAATCCCTGCTAATAGAAATAGTAGTCCACCAATAAATAAGAATAAGGCCCAAAAATAATTACTAAAACGTCGAGACCCAATAATTTTCTCTTGCCGAATTTGATCTTGCATTTGCAAATTTTAAATTAATTTAATTGATTTTAATCCTAAAAATAATCCTGATGCAAGTGCAAAGCAAAATCCAACTAGTAAAAAGTAATTAATAAGAATTGCCATAAAATTTTTTAATTATATAAAAATGAAGTTTATAAAATTTTTTCTGTATATTAGTATATATTATATAGTAATCTATATAAAAATTTTGGTTGGTAAAAATTTTCATTAAATTTTTAAATACCGTAGATTAATTAAAAACTTTACTATTTATTTCATTAAATTTTAAATTAAATTTATGGCTAATTTTATTAAACCTTATAATGATGATCCATTTGTTGGACATTTAGCAACACCAATTACTTCATCATCATTAACTCGAGCTCTTTTAAAAAATTTACCAGCATATCGATTTGGTTTAACACCATTATTACGTGGTTTAGAAATCGGATTGGCTCACGGCTATTTTTTAATTGGCCCATTTGCACAATTAGGTCCTTTACGTAATTCAGATTTTGGATTATTAGCAGGTTTTTTATCGACTATTGGTTTAATTCTTATTTTGACTTTAGGACTAACAATTTACGGAACAGCCGCATTTGGTAATGAAAAAAGTCAAGGAAATACGTTTCAAACTAAAAAATCATGGGATCAATTTAAGGGTGGATTTTTTGTAGGCGCTTGTGGAAGTGCAGGATTCGCTTTTATTTGTTTATCTAGCATTCCAATTTTTACATTAAAATAAAATAATTATAAGAATAAAATATATAACAATAATTATTTTATTCTTATAATTATTTTATTTTATTTATTATTATTAAGTAATATGAATTCAATTAATTTACAAGAAGAATATACTAAAACTGAAATTGAAAAACTTTTAAATCTATTAGATGAAGAATTAGTTGGTTTAGCGCCAGTGAAAGCTCGTATTCGTGAAATTGCTGCACTTTTATTAATAGATAAATTACGAAAAAATTTAGGAATTACAACAAATAGTCCAGGCTTACATATGTCATTTACAGGGAGTCCGGGAACTGGGAAAACTACAGTAGGCTTAAAAATGGCTGATATTCTTTTCCAATTAGGTTATGTAAAAAAAGGACATTTATTAACTGTTACACGTGATGATTTAGTTGGTCAATATATAGGTCATACAGCTCCAAAAACAAAGGAAGTTCTTAAAAAAGCTATGGGTGGCGTATTATTTATTGATGAAGCATATTATCTTTATAAACCAGATAATGAAAGAGATTATGGTTCTGAAGCTATTGAAATTTTATTGCAAGTTATGGAAAATCAACGTGATGAACTAGTTGTTATTTTAGCTGGTTACAAAGAGCCAATGGATAAATTTTATGAATCAAATCCAGGCTTATCTTCACGAATTGCAAATCATATTGATTTTCCTGATTATACTGTTGAAGAATTATCGATAATTGCAAAAATGATGTTAGAGGAACAACAATATCAATTAACTCCTCAAGCAGAAGTAGCATTACATGATTATATTTCACGAAGAAAACAAAAACCATTATTTGCTAACGCACGTAGCATTAAAAATGCTTTAGATCGTGCTCGTATGCGTCAAGCAAATCGGATTTTTGACAGTCGAGGCCAAATATTAACTAAAAAAGAATTAGTGAATATTGAAGCTGATGATATACTACAAAGTACAATTTTCAATTAAAAAACTTTAATTTTTTAATTGAAATATATAAATTGTTTAATATATAAATATGAGTTTATTGGTTGTTGGAGGTACTGGGACTTTAGGACGTCAGATTGTTTTACAAGCTTTAACTAAAGGTTATCCAGTACGATGTTTAGTTCGTAATTTTCGTAAAGCTAATTTTTTAAAAGAATGGGGAGCAGAATTAATTTATGGTGATTTAAGTCTTCCAGAAACACTTCCACCTTGTTTTCAAGGTATCACAGCAATTATTGATGCGTCAACAAGTCGTCCTTCAGATTTAGATTCAATAAAAATGGTAGATTGGAATGGAAAACTGGCATTACTTGAGGCTGCAAAAGTAGCAAAAATTCAACGATTTATATTTTGTTCAACACAAAATTTAGACCAGTTTTCTAATATACCATTAATGAAAATGAAACAAGGAATTGAAATTAAATTAAAACAAAATGAAATTCCGTATACAATTTTTCGTTTAACAGGCTTTTATCAAGGTTTAATTGAGCAGTATGCAATTCCAATCTTGGAAAACTTACCTATTTGGGTAACAAACGAAAATACTTGTGTATCCTACATAGATACACAAGATATTGCAAAATTTTGTTTAAAAGCTTTGCAGCTTCCTGAAACAGAAAATAAAATTTTCTCCTTAGGCGGTCCAAAAGGTTGGTTCTCATCTGAGATTATAAATTTATGTGAACAACTTGCTGGCCAATCAGCAAAAGTTAACCAAATTCCATTATTTCTTTTAAAAATATTTACTAAATGTTTAGGGTTTTTTGAATGGGGACAAAATATAAGTGATCGTTTAGCTTTTGTTGAAATTTTAAATATTGAAAATGATTTTTCAAAATCAACATTTGATTTATATAAAACCTTCAAAATTAAACCAAATGAAATTAACCAATTAGATGACTATTTCTTGGAATACTTTATCCGTTTATTAAAACGATTAAGAGATATTAACTTTGAAGATATTCAAAAGCAGAAAACTTTAATTATTTAAATTTTATATAATTCTCAATGAATTATACCATTTTTACAGCAAAAGTTATTCAAAATGTAGGGCAGAGTTTTTTTCCAGATCAAACATCAATTACTGAATTAGTTGTCCAACTACCTCAAATTTCAAAAAATTACCCAAAACTTATCGTCCAACTTTCTATTTGGGGTACACTTAGTTATGATGTTGCCAAATATTATCAGCCAGATGATTATATTATTATTGAAGGTTATATATTAATTAAAAATATAAACATTGCTAATCTTGATGATTTAATAGATAAACAAGTAGAAATTTCAGTTTTTAAACTTTATCCATTATTATTATAAGTTTGAATATTTTAAAACATTTAGATTTTTAATAGTTTTTATTTAATTAAATAAGTCATAATTATTATATTCTAGTATAATTAGTATTATTAAAAACAGTTTTTAGGAAAAATTAAATGTTAACTTTAAAAATTTTAGTTTATACAACAGTTATCTTTTTTGTTTCTTTATTCATTTTTGGATTCCTTTCAAGTGATCCGTCACGAAATCCAAATCGTCGTGATCTTGAGTAATTAATAAAATCCTAAAGAGTAGAGAATTCTTCTTTACTCTTTAGGATTTTATTAATTACTCAATATTATTTATTAAATTACAACATACATTTTTATATTTTTTCTAACTTCTTTAATTAAATTAATATTTATGTTTACTTTTCAATACTAATTGATATTACTTTTTTTAATAAAAATGGTTTTTTATTAAAAAAAGTAATATCATATATAATAGTAATCTCGATTTTTATGAAGCTTTTTACTAATATATATATTTATTTAATTTTTTAATTTTTAATGAAACGTGTAAACTTATTAATTTTATTGTTTTCCATTTTAATGGCATTAACGCCACCCCAAGCATTTGCTGAAATCGGCGGGTTAACAAAATGTAGCGAATCTCCTGCGTTTACTAAACGATTAAATGCAAGTGTAAAAAAATTAGAACAACGAGCAAGTCAATATCAAACTGATTCTCCTCCTGCGTTAGCGTTAAAGCAACAAATTGATCGTACCCAAGCTCGATTTGATAAATATTCACGTTCAGAATTATTATGTGGTGTTGATGGATTACCGCATTTAATTGCCGATGGCAGATGGAGTCATGCTGCAGAATTCATAATACCAGGATTTGGGTTTATTTATATTTCTGGCTGGATTGGTTGGGTTGGGCGAAAATATCTACGTGCAATTAGTACGAGTCCAAATCCAAGTGAAAGTGAAATTATTATTAACGTTCCTTTAGCTTTAAAAATTATGACAACTGGTTATATTTGGCCAATTTCAGCATGGCAAGAATTAATTAGTAATGATTTAGTAGCAGTTAGTGACGAAATAACTGTCTCACCTCGTTAAATTCATTAATTATCTATTTTAATATTGATTTTATTACTATGAACGATTTTCAAAAATATTTATCAACAGCTCCAGTTCTTTTAACATTATGGATGACATTTACTGCAGGATTCATTATTGAAATAAATCGATTTTTTCCAGATATGTTAGGTTTCTATTTCTAAAATTAGTTAAAAGTATAATTAGTTAAATTCCTTATCAAGACAAGACTTGATTAATTATACTTTTATCTTTTCGCTAAAATAAATTTAAAAAAATATCTACGTTTTAAACATTTGTTTAGTGTAAATCGGGATNTTTTATCTTTTCGCTAAAATAAATTTAAAAAAATATCTACGTTTTAAACATTTGTTTAGTGTAAATCGGGATAGTAGGATTTGAACCTACGGCACCCTGCTCCCAAAGCAGGTACTCTACCAAACTGAGCTATATCCCGTTTCTAAGTATTCAACTAAATTAATTATAGCACATAGAAGAAATTATGTTAAGTCATTAAAAATTTTTGAAATATCTTTTAATTTTTTTTTTATTATTTCTTGATTCCCGATCAAAGTTTAATCTAAAATGACATATAGAAAATATTAAAACAAAGAAAGGGATTTTAAATCACTTTTTAAATTATTAAAACTTGATAAGGGATTTAGACGAATTTATATAAATAAACATCCCATTTGTCAGAGTAAAAATAAATTACTTTTAAAAATAAATGTAAAACATGGTTTTTAACAACCGTATAAAAGAAATTCAAAAAATAATTTATGATGGATCAAAAATAATTTTGGATTCTATAGCGAAATTTTTAGGTTATCCTGATGTTCCTGGTATGCCAATTTTCCCATCGAATTCAAATTTACGTGATCAATTAACACGTCAAGATTTATTGCCAAAACATATAACACAAATACCGCCCAATCAAATACAACGTCCTGAAAACTTAAGTGAGGCATTATTTGGGACTTTTCCTTATACAATGCCAATTGATAAACATTTTTACCAGCATAAAGCAGAAGGATACTATAATTTTTATGTAGAAAATTATAGAAATATGTATTTCCTACCAGATTGGTTATCAGGATACATACAAATTAATTTTAATATAACAGTTGATCATTCTAATTTAGAATTATGTAGAGACGTATTTTTTTATGTCGTGCTACTTTATGGAGCAATTGTTAGTCTACGAACAATGTTATTTTGGATGGTTGCAATCAATCCTTATACTTATCCATGGGTATTTGCTGTTGATTTTGTTGATTGGATTTATGATGGTTTAGCAGGGATCTTGCCTTGTATTGTTGGTATTGATTTAGTTCCTACATTTTTAGGAATGTTAATTGGAAAAATTGCTGATTCAGTAAATCATTTACTCTTTACTATGCCATTTTTACCGAGTGAGGGTAATGAAGTTAAAATGATAGTTAATGGGGAATTAAAAGATGTTGTCCAATTTCATTATTTACCATATCTATGGTATAAATATCCAATACCAAATAACCTTCGAGAATTTTGGTATTTTGACCGACCAGATATTCTGAATTTCATGGAAGAAAATTATTCTCAATTTGGAATAAATTTCCGTCCTTTAATATCTGGTTCAGAAATAGCACCTCTTATAAATTCTATAACTTTTTTTGAACCTTTTAATAACATTTCAAAAGAAATCTTTAAAGTTCTTTAATAGATATTATGGGTAAGATTTTAGTATTAAATA
>JALLPH010000061.1:0-36039 GCA_036939855.1 Cyclotella choctawhatcheeana
AGTCAGTCGTCTCATCACTAGAACGGTTACTAGTTGACAACCAACCAATCGACTGGATAAATCACAGTTGGCGGTTCTGCGGTTTGCAGTTATTTCAGCAAAGATTGGCAAAGAGGTATTAAGGGCACAATGCGCCCTTTAGTGCAATCGCTGCGCCCACGACAGCATGGGATCCAGTATCCAGTCGGAGTCGAAAAGTGAGAACTCTTTTCTTTTTCCCTCCAAAGATTTGTTTTCATTTAGAGGGCAAAAAATTATAATGCATTACCCAACGAACATACCAGAGTCGTCATGCTTCCTAAAATGAAATGTCTTACCTACCTATTACGTCGTCGTCTGCTCTCTCTTTCACGGCTCCGTTTTCAACGTGGTGGCGTAGAGATTCAATTGAACCGCAGAAGAAAGGCAATACTCAGGAAGTCAAAACCAAGAGTCGTCATTCACCTTCTACCATACCTTGCCTTTTGCAGAGTCATTCAATACATTCACTTAAACCATGGCACCCAACGCAACCATCCAAATGGACCCGATCCAAACAACCACGAAGGTAGCCAAAGCCATAATGGCAGCCCCGACAGGCAACGGTCGTCTCATCGCCACAATCCTCTCCGCCTACGATCTCCCCTATGATACCGCCGTGCCCACCTCCGTCACTCTCTCCTACACCGACGACGGCGGCAACATCGTGTCCACCGGCCCTCCGGCCGCCAAGCACAAGGATCACGCCAACTCCTATAAATTCGGCAGCGCCAACAGTCAAAGTTCCGCCGCCGGTCCGAATCAACTCGTGCTGGATGCCCCCCTTCCCTCGTTGTTCGATGCCGAATTGACGTTTACACTGACATACGCCGATGCAAAGAAGAACCTGACGAGTAAATGTGTCGTTAAGAAGACGCTTCGGGTGAATGAAACGCAGTGGCTCATCCTTAATCTCGACGGCAAAGGTGCATCATCTGCCTCAAAATCCGCCGAGGATAAACCGACGCTTCGTCTTAAGTTGCGTCTCGAGGGACCGTACCGTCCCGAAATATCGGCCTTGATTCATATGTTCGACGGGTGGTTTAATGTAGTCGATGCTGTTACCGATACTACCGGCGGTGTAACGAAGAATGTCGTGGGTGGGATCGCCGACGTTCCCAATAAGGTACCGGCGTTGAAATTGCTGCTGTTGCCGGGTGTACCGTTGACAGCCGTGGGAGTCGTCGCCGCTCCTATTGTGATTGGACTGCTTATTGTGGGAATGCCGGTCTTTCTACCCATCTTTATGGCATTGCTTTCGGCATCGTTGGTTGTGGGCGCATTGGGTTCGGGACTGTACCTCTCGACACGTGACGGACGTACGCGTATTCAACATATTACAGAACCGTCCTATCAGACTTTCTTGATGACTACCACGGGACAACGTATTGTGTACAATGTGGGTCCGCGTCCGTCTCCTCAGGCATTGGCTCACGCCGTTTTGCCAGAGGGAATGTTTGGTAAATTGTTCGTTTCGTTGGCGGTAGATTTCATCGGGAGTATGAGTTACCTCTTGCCCGTGGTGGGAGAGGGATTTGATGTGGCATGGGCGCCCATGAGTATGATCCTAGTGGGAGCCATGTATGACGAGAGCAGTCCAAATTTGAAGTATGTTGCATTGATGGAGGAATTGTTGCCCTTTACGGATATTGTCCCTAGTGCTACCCTGGGTTGGATGAAGGAATATGGACCAGCATTGATTGATGAAGGAAGAAAGAGAATTGAGGGTAATGCTGCAGGAAAAGTTAACAGGAATAGGGTCGTGGCTACGAGGTAAAAGGTGGAAAGATTGTGGTGTTCATGTGTCCTTGATTATGAAAGTGCGACTTCAATTTTGCAATCCAATCAGAATGTGTAAAGAGTATTATTCTATTTTTAGTTTTAGTCTGTCGATTCTTCAATAGACCAAGTCCTGCCATAAACCATAACTGCACCAAGAGAGACATCTTTAGACAGGAAAAATCACTACTTTTGTCTTTTTGTCTTGATTTCTCTCAAGAAATCATCGTAGTCATTAAACCAGTCATCATCTTGCTGATCACTACTGTTGCTTTGTTCATTTCTCTTCTGTCCTGAACCTCTCTTTGGCTTTGTTTTACTGTCCCAAATCTTCTCACTAGACGCATTACCTGGTTCTATTTTTGTATATCTTTTTGGTTTCTCCTGTGGTTCAGCATTAGAGTGCTTATCGTGAAAAGGTCTCCAACGAAAGTCACTCATATTGTCTAATACCAGGGACCCAAGATTGCCAGTATTGTATAATTTGAGAAAATTCTCGCATCGTTTCAATGTCAACCTTTCCTCGGTCCAATGTCGTCCTCCATACCTAACACTGTTCGCAAGTTTCGATAATACCTCATCTATATCATTGGTTGGTGCATCCAAGTGCAATTTGTCAACGTAATTAAAAACTCCATCCCTGTTGGCGCAGTGTAACACATAGTTGCAAAATTGTTTTTGAAGTTCAACATTCTTGACAGACTTCTCCTGTAAAGGTAGTAAATTAGCAGCACCTAAACCAAACCATGCCTCTGGCCGTTCCTCAAAGAAATATGGTGGAGGTGTAATCCCAGGAACATCCATAAAGAATGCTCTTGGCTTTTCTCTCAATAAGTATTCTGTTATTTCACGCGTCTTTCCTGGTACATCTTCCACTGGTGGATTGATTCCCTTTCTTGTATTGCTTTTGCTTTTAGATACTCGAGTTTTGACCGATGATTTTGGGATTAGACCTCGCTGTTTCCCTCGACGCAGTAATGACATTAGTACTGATGATTTGCCGACATTTGCGCAACCTACAGTAAGCGCAAAATTTTGACTGCTGCATTCTATTTGATACAATAATCCATCTAACATCTCATCAAAATGCGGAAGAAAGTTATTTTCACTGTAGACACGAGTATCAATGAATGCAATTTTCGAATCGGGCCAGATACGACTGGTCCAAGTCTCAACTCGATCACGCGTCTTTGCATCAATGAGATCGGCATGCGTATATGCTATCAAATGTGTACGATGTCTGGCTAATCGGGTAAATGATGGATGGTGTGATGATGCGGGGACACGTACATCACGTATCTCTAGCAAAACACGGGCATCAAATGATCGTTTGTGTATTTTCTGAAGCCCTTGGTGCTCATACGCTGCAGCAGACCATTCGTTCAGGCCTATAGGTTTGACTTGGCTCCATTTAGTTTTGGGAAAATTGCTTACAATGTTAGACCAATTCTTGCGATTGGACAAAACTCGTTCACTAGGCCGTGAAAGCTGTTTGCCAATGTGAACATCAGATTCGTTGGTATGTACGCTGAAGCATTTCCGTTGATATGGAGGGTGTATTCGCTGTGCGAGAGTGACTTGGTGACAAGCTCTTGCTGTTCGGGTTATTGAATTCATGTTATTGCCAGTTACCAAAGGATTGAGGTTGATCTCAATGTGCTGTGTGACGGTGTGTGATGGGTGATGGGTATGGATGATGGATGGCAACAGAAGATGGTGAGGCCTTGACATTTAGGGTTATTATGGCAAATTTATAACTTCTTCTTAATAAATAAGTAACAACAAATTTGGGGCAATAAAGATTCGCCCTCAAACGTCGTCCCCTTATGCGGCGGAGGCGCTCGCTCGTGGCATCAGTGCCGTCAAGCCGCTTGTGTGTTTTGCAATGAAAATGAAATACCTTAAGCATTATATGCAGATGGATCACGGATAGAGATCTGCTTGACAGCCAAGAATTGCAGTCAGCATGAAAAGAACTGGTAACTACTGGGACCTGGCACTGCGAATGTGCAGCTTTTCAAGACCAGATGACAGTGCAGCGCTACCAGAACCCTACCATTTCTGTCATATTTTTTGCATGTTCAAGACCACGATCCCTCGAAGTCAATACAGAGACAAGCTCATAAATCACAACATCCAACTTACACGAAAGACAAAAAAAACATAGTCAGAACAGAACACACAGCAATGAACACACGTCAACTAATCACAGTGCTAATAATGAGTGTACTCCTTTTTGTCGTCAATGGCAAGTACCTACACGATCTGTGAAGAATTGCATTCGATGAAAACTTTCGCATGAATCTTATGGGGCTTATTTCTCTTCACAGCTGATAATTTGAGAGGAATTGTCGACGAATTCGAAGATACCAATCTTGAAGAAGATAATCGCCATCTCAAATGGAATTCTGCTCAGAAAAGGCAGTTTCAACGAGATCGACGTCGAGAAGGAACGGGAAGGACTCAGGAAGACGAAGACAAGGAAAGGTGGCGTAAACACAACCAAGCAATTAAGAGGGGTAGATCCCGTGTTGACCCTTATGAGCCGAAACATGGTGGCAGGAATTTCATGCGACGCAGAAAAAATGGGGCCAATTGGAGCAAGAACAGAATAACGAATCCGCATTGGTGGCCTAACTAGAGATGATTGTTTGTCAGTTGAACGACTTTTGTTTGATTATCATATCATTGATCTACTAAAACAATAAATTCTCTGCATTAATGCTACTTATGGAACTCCTTCCTGTGTAACAGTAAGTATTCAGCAGAGTGAAAAGATACAATACTTATGACCAACGTTAAACCATAAATTGCCATTGCCTACTTCATACAATGAACAACTGTAAGAAACTTTCCTAGCTGATACCTTCATAGCTGGTGGAAAGAATAGGTGTCTTGAGATTTGCATTTAACTGTTTGAGCTCAGAGCGAATCTCACGTAGAATTGAATTTGTTTCATCGTTACCAAATCCCCGATCCATAGTCAGTGCAGCAGCGGCAGACCCCGAACCTTTACCAGTGTACCCTTGTGCTCGTTTCATGGCCCATACCAGCTTCTTGAATTTATCAGGTTCCTTCAATCCGGCTAAAACCAACTCGTGATCCTGCCCCCCGGTCTTTGGATTGACACCACTCGAAGCTGTATCAATATGCACAACTGAAAGCACGTTATCAACACAGCAGCAAGTAGCACCAGCAGGCTCAGTCACATCACAATCTGTTATCTTATCAAAAGGCACTGGCAACAGATCAAATCACTGAGCAAAGATCATAACCGCACGCTGCAGGAAAAGATACAATACTAGCAGTATATCTCACCAGTCTTACTCATCTTTCCTTTGTCAGTGCAGCTGCATCCGCACAAAGATTTGCGTTTGTCATGAACAAATCTAATCCCGTCTTGTGTAATCGCCACGTGTTGAGAATACACATCCCAGTTAATTTGCTGCGAGTAAAAGCAGGGGAAGCACAATAAAGTACCGAGAATGCAGAAAGGCGGTACAAGGATCGACGCGCCCATTCCCAAGTAGGCTAATTCTCTTCGATACTTGGCGATTAATGCATAATCAAAGTCAAACACAGCTATCACGCCGTCCTCACCATGGAAGAAATTGTCGTTCCAATGCAATTTACGTGCAAGTTCCTTTACTTCGTCGTTCACTGACATTGTGGCTGCTGAGGAGGAGTCTTTCTTTTCCAATAGTGAGCGGCTCTGAGCAAGTTCCTCTGCTATTGATATTGATGTTTCTACCTCGAGACTTGAGAGCATATGCTTTTGTGGTCTGATAGATTTTCACGTGGCAAACTAAAACACAAGACATCTCCTGTGTCCCGTGTCCCGTGTCCCGTGTCAAGTGTGAAGCAAGTGAGAAGTAGTAGTGAGAAGGGACTTCCATTTTTATCAAAATCTTATTAAAGGTAATTCGACTACATATTATAAGTAACTACCTTGATTATCACATCATATTCAATGAGAGGAGCATCGTGCAAGATCGTGCATACAACATCACATCATACCTGAAATCTGAAATCTGAACCCGCTGTCTGAACAATGGATGCCAACCGCCCCAGAGATGGACCTGCAACAAACTTTACCGCTGACCCTCTGGTCGAATCACTTTTTAGTAAAGAAGACGATTACTTCGGCCTCGTCTTGGTTGCTGGTTGGCCGCCTAATCAATTGATGGATTCAACATATCAAACGTATCTGGATAAAGTACGAAGTTGCTTTCATAGAGCTGACTTGGAGGACAATGGTACTGCGCCACCTAACGTATATTTATCCAACTCAGTCTCTTCATGTCACAATCGCAACACTTTACCATGTTAAAAAGAAAGAACCAGGTGTGGACGAAGAATACTACATTAATCTGCAAGAGAAGTATATCAGGCTTGTCAAAGCTGCATCACAAAGAAATGACTGGCCAAAACCTAACCCACTAAACCTTAAATTAGAGTCAGTGCAGCTTGGTCAAAAGGCGGGTATTTTTCTCTGGGAAGATTCATCGGGCCAAATAAATGCAATGCGTACTTGTCTGAAAGAAGAAGCTGAAGCAAATGGCATCAAAATCGACAGTATACCAAATATTGTCCATTCAACATTTCTAAGATTTGCAAGAGAACCAACTGGAAGTGGAAAGGAGATTCAACAAAAGTTTCAAACATATGTTGCATCACACGCAGCTCAAAATTTCCGCTCAGTGCTAGCACATTTGAATGATACTGCGTGGGATGATTGTTCGTTGTGCAAACTAGTAAACGAGACAACTCCCTACATGCACATTCCAAATGATAAAGATCACGTGCTGACAATAATCTAGGGGATCAATTTCAGTTGAGAATATGGAATAAGTGCTAATGAAATAATACAACTAAATATCAATACCTATTGCTCACGACTTGAATTCTAAATTCAACAGCGCGAGATAATGGATTTTCTCAAGTCCAAGGCAAAGACACTATGTCGCCAAGCCATTCACTCATGGGAGAATTAAAAACAAGAAACGGAGGTACAATATTTGCATAGATTGTTAAAGTAACAGACTGAACACTAAATTATTATTCTCTCAACACAATTATTATCCTACATCAATAATACCACACAAAAATAGACATCTCAAACATAAAACTGTACAACACATGGAGATACAATACTACTTGCAACATAATATCTTTTCATCACTCTGTTTGTTTGATGGCACATCCAATATCATCTGCAAGAGTAACCATATCTACAAACAATCCACCAATGTTTTCCGCGGTTGAAGAATGATCCAACAGTACTTTATTTAATACCTCCTTTTGAACTCCCATTGCCTTCTGCATATCTTCCTGCTTACTTGCCAATGACATGACAGCTTTCTGTGCCTTCAGAAGAGACTCTTCCAAATGAGTGATATAGAGACATTTTTCCTGATCGACCTGCGTCAACATTGCGATGGTATCATTGGCTTGAAGAAGTTTTTGATTCGTGCTCTCAGTCTCCGCAGATTTTCTCTTTTCCAACGCTAGACTGTTATCAAGATCTAATTGCACTGCTTCCAACTTGTCAATCAAATCCATATTCTTCAACTGTACTTCTGCTAGTTCCATACGTAGTTTCCTTTCCTGTTCGGCTGCAACTGCCTGCTCGTTATCAACAGCTGCCTGAACTGCTTCAGTTTTCTTTGCTTCAGCAAGATCAAGTTCTTCTTTAAATACTCGGTTGGCATCACTTGATTGCTTCAATTGAGACTTCAGCATTTCTACTTCAGACATGAGTTTAACCTTCTCTTCCTTTGCCTGAATCTCCATCTTCCTGACTCTCTCGGCATGATTCGCTTCTATGGCATTAATCTTAACATGTTGTTCCTCCATCAAACGGGCAGAAGTCATTTTGGATATAGATGCAAAGAGTGTACCACGATCCAAGGCGGAAAGGGCACACTTTTTCGTGGTAACATCTGCATTTGATGTGGCGTAATTGATTGGAAATTTGCCAGAGGAATCACGAACATACGCTCCTTCTGGGTAGGTGCTTAGTAGTATGGTGAAGAAGTCGTCCGTAACACCCTTTTGGTCACATGCATAGTGTATGGCAAGCTTGCCACTGCCATCGGCAATGTGAGAAGCAGCGGGATATGCTTCTACAATTGCCGAAAGAACATTTAAACTTGGACATCTGTTTAAGAAGAGACAATGCAGTGGAAGTCGTTCCGAGTCATTCTTGATTTGCGTGGCGGTGGAATAGGCGGCAATCAATGACTTGATGACACCGATTGGAGCGCCAATGGCACATGCTACATGTAGTGGATGAGCCTTCACACCGTTGAATTCGAGTGCTTCTTTGGCATCATCGGGATTCGACCGGATGTGATTAACGGTGGCCTGCCACTGATGAGTTAGGATAAGATTCTTTAACACGCTTGCCGAAGATGTGCTGCCGTCTGCACCAGAAGGTGGTACAGAAGGTGTCATGATTGACAACAACTTGCAATTGTGATCTCTTGCTGCCCAACCCTCTGCTATCGAACAACATCACATCACAGATCATGGCTTGACATCATCTCTTGACGTTATCTTTCAATGAGGCGTCTTCAATTTTTGGCGTTACATTCTGAACAAATAGGCGGACATCGCCATTTTTGGCTTCGGTGATCTCAGCTCTTTGTGATTTCAGAAACAAAGGTAAGTAAATGATGATTGTGTTCTGTTACCTTTGTAAAAAATTATCATAATGGCAACGCAGCAACAGGCGAGAGATGATGATGTTTGGAGAGGAGGCGTCGTGATGAAACTTTGATGAACTTGGAGTTAAGGCGGATGATGGATAACACGAGAACGATATTGTATTGTGATACTCGCCCTGAAATTTATTAAACTGGTTTATGGGGTGTACAATAAACATTATACCATTAGCATCTATCCTAGATCAATAATGCAACAAGAACTGCAGCGGCATACACCACATATTCCATGGCCTTCTTCCCATTCGACGACGCATCGGTAGGCTTGGCCGTTGGGGGTGCAGTAGTTGGCTTAGGCGTCATCGATTCCATCACGGGACTGCTAGTGGGACTTACAGTCAGGGATCTGGTCTCAATGGGAAGAGGAGTAGGTTTACGGGTCGGCGTGGCTGTTGACTGAGGTACTGTTGGCGAGGTCGGAGGGGATGCAGAAGTTGGACTTGCAGTTCCGGTATTGGCAGTTGGGCCGGGCGTTCCGTTGGAAATTGGGCTTGGCGTTGCATTGGAAGTTGGGCCCGGTGTTACACTAGAAATTGGGCTTGACGTGGATGAAGTAGTGGGAGATGGAGTGCCAGCCGTAGGATTTTTCGTTGGCTGACCAGTTGGCTGTGGCGTTGGCTGTATTGCAAGGAAAACAAGTGAAGAACAAACAGATTGTGAGAACATCAAACCGTATTGAACCAAGATTGAACAAATAGCAGCCAGCAAAGGTTTGGATGAGCAACCCTTTCTTGACTCACGTTCTTTGTAGGCGATCCTGCAGGAGGAGGTGTAGGAGGACCAGTGGGACTTGAATTTGGCTGTGACGTTGGCTAATATTGCACGAGAAACGAGTGAAGAACAGGCAGGTTGTAAGAATGTTGAACAAACAAAACAGCCAGCAATGTTCGGAGCAACCTTTTTTGACTCACGTTCTTTGTAGGCGATCCTGCAGGAGGAGGTGTAGGAGGAGGACCAGTGGTACTGTAATGAATTACTCCTAAACAATGCGTGAAGATTCCAAAAGTATGAGTGAAACAAAGTGGAATGACAAAGGCAATCGACCAAGAGCATCAACTTGAACTACTTACCATTCCACTGTCTTGGAAATGCTGGTGAGGAGAATGAATATCGCATTGCGTAACCTTCGCTAATCTCAACAAAATCATCCGAAGAAAATGTCTTTCCAAGTTCTGAGCCCATACCGTAATATAAGGCATCCACGCCGTTTCTACTTGCAGTGATATAGAATGTGTGTGTGGTACCCTCCGGAAGAACGATTGGAGTTGGAAAGGAAGGTAGCGCTGTCAAAACGTTTGGTCCATTTCCAGTCACATCTATGTCCAATGCATTCTGATACGTATCAACATAAACTGGAGATTGGTCGCCTGGACGATACCAAACGGCTATGGGCTGTGTAATGCTAGCCATGTGAATGTCTATGCTCGTGATCGTCACCGGGTAGTCTTTTGTTTTGATCTCAAAGATGTTCCCATCCACTATGGTGCAAATACAAGCGTTCAATGAGGCTACAATGATTACATGCTGACGTCGGAGTTGTTTGAGTTACTCACCTCTATCGGTTCCGGTAAACCCGGTTGATAGCGAACCGTCATAGGCGCCTGTTAGGTAGGCTGTGATCATGAAAACGGTAGAACTTAAAGGTAGCTTCATCATTGAGGTCTGGATTGAGCTTTGGGCTGTCGAATGAAATGTGGTTCCTAGTTGTGTGTAGAGTCAATCTTGCATCTTCATGGTTTCCAGTCCCTTTCGTTTACTTTTTATTCCCTGACGGCAGTAATTCGACGCTGACGTGTCGGCTCACGTCTGAGTTATTTCCACCCAGCTCTTGAAGTCACCATGATGTTTCAAAGCATAGAATTTGTCCCTTGCTAAGTAATCACATTTATCAAAGTCATAGTCATGTGTTTGCTTGTTACCCCAGTGTTTACATAATTTCACTGTGAATAAGTCACCTGTGTTGTCGTATTCATAATAATGCTAAACAAGGCATTGTGAAATACAATGCATTCACTTAATCTCTATTATCATTATCAACATCCTAGGATGCAAAGCATGGAGTATTCAACTTTTTTCTCTCATCAAAGTCATGCGAAGATTTTTACAAACAAACAACCAGCATGAATTCTCATCTGAAAACGTCTGGTCGCTTATCTTACTCGGTGGCTGCTCTAGGTGTCGGAATTGTAACAGTTTACCTTCTCAGTTTCAGTTTGCAAAGAGTCGTAGCATGCATTCTTTGTGGGGTAAAGTTTTTTCCATACATCAGAAATACCTCCACAGTCTGGAGCAGATCCTGTTGGGCAATCTTTGTAACATCTTCCGTGATTCCAGTGAATATACCATTGATCAGAACCGGACCAACCTGAAACAAATTGATTTATTTGTTCGAATGCGACTATCATGAAGATGACAGAACTCAATCGCAGCTTCATGTTTGATGGATGCCAGCAAATACTCCTATGCTCTTCTAAGGTCTCTCTCTCTCTAGTGTCTTGTGCACGAAGTGAAGTTTTTAGTCCTAAAAATTTCAAGAGAGTCTTGCCAACATTAAGTTGTTCCTTTCCTTAGTGACTACTCGTAATAATCTTTCAATCGTTATAGTTTGTCAAATGATATACTTCCAACCAGAATGGAATTCACGCTTACTCTGAGCTAGCAATGACGTTTCTCGCTGTAATATTATTTGTATAATGCCTCAAAACACATCAACTTGTACATCTTAGCATTTGGTTTCTGTCGTCCTTGTCGCCTAGACTATTTGATGGTTGAGGGGCATTATGAAGTCATCTGCTATCTCTAATCTTGATGATGTGATATGCTGGTCGCCCGCTCGGTGCCAAACCATCCTCCACGTCGTCTTCTATATGGAGGCGGGAGGCGTTTGGCTGCGTTGACTTCCTCTAGACAGCTTCCTATAATATCTTCGGCTCGTAAATCACGGCACCAACAACAGAACGACGAGCCTCGACGAGCCACCTCCCCAGCTTCAAGCTTCAAAAATCATTGCGATGAAGAGGCCATAACTCACAGGTTTTATGCACCAGGGCCATGCTTTTAATAATTAAACACTAGCAACGGAGAGTTGTGGCCTTCGTGAGAAGTCTTTTCGGCGGTTGCTGGCATGGCGTTTGTGTGGGTTCGTTGGTCGTTGGTTCTCTATTCTCAAAGATTCTCATGGTTGGTTAATAATTCTTTAGGTCTAGATATCTTACCTTTAAATGTTCAACAATGAATGTTCATTTCACATACATGATACCAATTATAGACAGGTGATACCGCACATAGGATTCTCTAGCTTGTCAGTTTCCAAAAAACCATGGCAACTACAACGTCTTGTCCTTCCTACCTATTATGAACCATGGCAACAACCACGCCACCCCTCCAACTCCAAACTACGCTACCATGACATCTGTAAACGAAGACGCAACAACCTCCGCTCTAACCAGAGAAGATTCCGACAATGGTAAAAATAAATTCAAGAAACACGAACAAACAATATGCCCCCCTCCCTCACTGACCCACAATGGTACCACGAGACCGTACTATCTCTTCCCGTTGTTTGTATTGTTGAATATTGCCACCATGGCCGATCGTGCCATAATTCCGGGGTAAGTGTTGAATTATCCATTGAAGGAAGTAACCATTAATTGGCCTGTTGGCTTTGTGAACTACTTCATCTCTACAAAAGATCTTAATTACTGACGAATCATATTTCTATCCTCGTGTGTGTGTGTGTGTGAAAAACAGTGCATCCAAAGAATTCTCAGCATTCTTATCAGACGCATCCGATGCTCCCGATGTAGTCAAAGAAAACCCCGATGCCGGCCTTGGAATACTACAGGCTGGGTTCATCGGTGGATACAGTATAGCCATCGTACTGTCCTCGCATTTCGTGCACAAGATACGTTGGAAGACATTGGTGTTAACGGGACTTAGTATATGGTGGTTTGCCGTGTTGGGGAGCGGTGCCGCACTTACCGTGAATTCGTTTTATGTGTTGCTGGTGTCAAGAATGGCATCGGGAGTTTCGGAGGCCGCGTTTCATGTGGTGGCACCGCCGTTGATTCAGGATAGGAGTGGGAAGAATGCGGGGTTGTGGCTGAGTGTGTACATATCCGGCATGCCCGTGGGACTGGCGTTTGGTTATGTGTATGGAAGTTTCATGGCGTCTCACGAAACATTGGGGTGGAATTATGCTTATTACTTTGAATGTGTCTTTGCATTTCCCCTGATAATCGCCATGGCGTTTGTCAAGGATAGCATTAATGGAGGTGTATTGAGTGGTGCCGGGGAATACGAGACTACTTCTACTTCGGGTGTAAGCAGTATGACACCGGGTGATCTGTCGCTGGTTGAGAGGGAAACACAAGAGCCACTGCTTGCTTCAATTCCTGCATCCAGTCCGCTTGACCATCCGCACAAAACAAAAAAGTATACCATTTGGTCCGAAATCAAGACGTGCTTCTCGTCTCCGTTGCTTGTCACTTTGTCTTTAGGCTATGCTGCCATGATCGCAGTGGTCGCATCATTAGGCACGTTCGGTGGAGCTTTCGTTCTTGCTCTAAATCTATTCGACAATGAACGTGTCGCTGCCGTGTGTTTTGGAAGTGCAGCGGCCATATCTGGGATAGTGGGTACCCCTATGGGAGGCAAACTGGTAGATCGTGTCGTAAGTCGATACGGAGGCAAAAATATGGAAGAAGGCTCCATGTCACCTGGCATTGGTGCCGACAAAATTGATGATTCAATGAGGCATTCCATTGTAGGGAGTATCATGCCAAGAATCAACGTCTTGATATTAGGATCCCTGCTGTTCATCTTTCCGACCCTCGTGATGCATAATGCTGTGTATTTCTTGACATTTTTATCCGTTGGCTGGATGCTTCTCTTTGCTACCCAGACTGGAATAATGCTGTGTGCCATGCTATCAGTTGATACCGGCCATCGGCCAAATGCTTTGGCATTTATAACGCTCATATCGCACATATTTGGGGATGTTCCCGCTCCAATTGTTCTGGGTCTAATAAAAGGTTAGTTCCATTCTCAATGCCGTGCTTTGATTTAAGGACGATCAAGCTAAACTGTTTCAAATTGTAGATCAACTGGCTCCAAATTGTAGAGTTGGAAGTGATGGGGAGTTCGTCGATCCGGAACAATGCTCCGACGAAGAACCAGGTGTAAGATTGACCCTGGCCATAGCTTATGCATGGACAATATGGAGTTTATTATGGTTTGAACTTGCACGAAGATTTGCAATTAAAGAGCAAAAGAAAAGTGATGAAAATCGACTAACAGAACACATTGCTTCCAAAAGTAATAAAGCTGCAGAGAATAGCTTGTTGCTAACGGAAAACGAACACATTGGTGACAAGGGAAATTTCGATTACTATCATTCCAAGTTAAAGCCACCAACATAAAAAGAACGGCAATATGGAGGGTTGGGAATTGGGAATGGGCAATATCACGAAAATGCAGGGTTAGATACAACATTATGGATTTGCTTAGAATAATGATGTCACAACCTGTTGTGTAGAGGTAAATGTGCTGTACCATAGAAGTTAATTGTAAAAATGTTCCTTGCTGTGACTTCAATCAATGAGCTAGCTAATGCAGACATAGTAAGAGTGGACAAGTTATATTTGTCTGTGATTGCTTGGGAATCATACATCATCATAGAGCATATTATTATGACAGGTACTCTGTCAAGCCCAATAGGCAGCAGGAAGCTTGCTTTTGAAAATTGTCATGTAGTTATGTACGACGCCTGTAGAAAATGTTGCCTTTGCCAAATCTGGATCTTCCCCCTTTTGCTTCATCTTAGCCTTCGAAGCGTGGACCAGCATTTCAACGATATCTTCCTTTCCATGAACTCGTGCATTCTTTTCTATTATTCTTTTAACAATTGCATCAATGTCGTCATTGTTCAGAATGGGTGGGGCACCTCCATTGCTACTAATCCAGGCTGTGTTTGGGACGGGCTTTCCCTCCTCAGCCAATTTAATCAGACGTTGAATTGTTCTCTTAGAGGCGGGAACGTATCCTTTTTCTATCATGACCTTCAAAGCTACTCCTCGATTGATCGAGTTTGATGGGTATGATCTCGCAACAGAGACTGCTTCTGGTTTTGTATAATGGAGACCTCTGACAGGTGGAGGAATATTAATATCAAGCCCTTCTGATAAACAGCTTTTGTGGGCTTTATTGTTGATTGTTGACTGTTGTGATGATTTGTGTAATTCTTCTTGTATGAGTGACTTTATTTTCTTCTGTGGCCGGGTAGATGACTGATTGTTATTTGTTGCCTTTGTCTTTTTGCTTATTACTTCGTCTGTGTGTGGCAAGTTTGAGTTATCGGTAGTAGTTGAATTGCAGTTATTTCCTGTTTCCATTTCACTACTATTGTCTGGTATTTTCCGTGAGACGATAGCTGAAGCTGCTGCAAAAGAGCCCCCAATCGCTGCAGCTGGGAGCTTTGTATCATACCCCGTGCATTTTTGAGGTAGAGACTCCCTTCTCTGGACGAAATCTTCAATCATTTGCATCTTTAGATTCTTGTTACATTTGCCTCCAAACCTTTTCTTTCGTTCAGCCTCATTCCGTTCGTGCAGGACAGTCGTCGACATCATCGGCGCTAGCGTTAATCCCGCCTCACGCAAAGATTCGGACGCAATGTGCATCAGAGGCAAGATAGGCTTGTTGACCGTAGTCTGCAGCATCGAGCGGATGCGTTTAATGCTCTCAAGCCGCTGATTCGCATCGCATTCTCCCAACTCCACCAACTCATTTTCGATAGAGTGCATTACATTTGACAGCTCGGCCATGGCATCTTGTACTCTTGACGAAGTCTCAAGTAGAAGCTGATTCGCTTCCAACTTTTTGTCGTCGTCGACATTGTTTTTCCACTGTAGCCAGGGAGATTTAGCATGCTCCGTTTTACTTTCTTTGTCTTCCATAATTCCATTAGAATTAGGCAATTATGTTGAGCGAGACTCCAAAAAGATTTAGCTTTTGACTTCCGTCTCTCCTTCTGTTCGTTTGTACGCTGGGTTAGGTCGGGCTGTCTTGGTTGATAAGATAGCTGATGACTGATGATTATGCCTTGTGATGTGCCTAGATATGCCTGCCTATGTTACTATTGATGATGATGATGATAATATGATGGGGTTATTCCATTTTTTGAAGGCTACCATAAGTACCATAGCTATGTAGTCAGGGGATTACCTGTTTTTAAGGTACCTACCCTCGAAAACCACTGGGTCTATGGTTCAAGTTCATAGCTCAGTTTGGCTCTATCAATTCTTTAGTGAAGGTAGTATTATAGTTGCATTGACTGTGCGTTAATTTAATTGCAGTATTTTTATTTTAATCTTGACAAGAATTCCCTGATTGCTTTCATTGCTAGAGAGAAACCCATATGGAGAAACCAGAATCCCCTATTCTCTTGAATATAGTCATTGATTGTTATTATATAATCATTGATTGTTATTTATGCCGTGCAATCATTTCCAGTCCACCACAGGTGTTCTGAACAGCATATTTTCTGTGTTTGATGAAGCACATTCCACTTTTTGCGTATACCTCCACAAGGACTTGCTCCTTCACAGTTTCTGACGCAAGTAAAGCTATCCCATTTCACATCTTGATAAAAAAGAATCAGCACGTTAGACATCACATTTTTGGGCTCAGTTGTGTGTTTTGCTTTCAAAAATATTAAACTTACACCATCCATCTACGGGAACTTGTGTTGGGACAACTCCTCCTGCTATTGATACGCATGCATCATAATCTCCTTCATCCCAGTCATAATAAGCTTTGCAGCAATCTTCCAAAGTAGCTATCAGTAAAAATGGTGGCTATTGTGAGTTATGAAGCATGACATAAGGGTCAATGTTTTGCATCACAATACTTACAGTACATCCAAATCTCAGGTTGCCTCTTCATATAGCCAGGAGCATCTCCGGTGGTGCATGTGTTAGTCCCTGTCCAGTCAGGATAATACAAGTTGGCAGTAGAATCAGCAATGCTAGCAGAGTCAGAGCCGGAAATGATGGTTGCTTCTGCATTCTGCATCACACATTCATCTGGAATCCAGCCATAATACTGCGAGGCAATATTATGCAAAGGTGAGTACTTAATACAACAGCTATTACTCTTAACAGAACAACGGACTTACTGTCAAGCAACAATCTATAAGACTTTCAGTCATCCATAGATCAGGTTGTAAATTCATATAATCTTCAAGAAAGGTAGTAGAAAGACAGTTGAGTAAATACAGAGATCAACAGAGAGAAAGTGCTATCTGGGCTCTTACCAGGTTGATTACCATCATTGAGGCATGTGTCACGAGATCCTCCCCAAGCTGGATAATAGAGCCCCAGTCCTCTAATAAAGGAGTTGATAAACTCATAATAAATGGCAGTAATCGATGAGAGAGTTTGTGTCGATCCGTTGGTGGTGATATCATTTAAAATGTCCGCAATAATGCTATCCAAACTAGGTCCTTGTAGGTATTGGCCTAGTAATGCATCTTTCTGCCTAACATCATCTTCTGTCAATGCAATCAAGATAACAGTGAATTCAACAATGTTGTTATCAGAAGATAAGCGCCGGAGGCGACTTGAACTACTGTAGTCCACCTCATGTTCAACGTCCTGGCCACAAATTTTTTGTACAACTACCCTGTCTGTTGGATCACAGTTGAGGCCTGAGACCTGATTGCAAATAGAAGCAATAGTGTATTTGGCTATTTCAGCCGCAGCTGTTGCTATAGCTGCTGATGATGACGAACAATCAATGCCCTCCATAGTGAACCGGCCATTGTAACGGAGTTCAGTATACCCACCGTTTCGTTCTCTGCATCCAGCTGTGTCACTTGGAAATTCGGTTTCACAGCAATTGTCTTTAGTGCGATAGATGCTGGTAGTGCCAGTGGGAACATCTTCGCCTCTCATGCAAGCATTACCATACTTGAACCATGGGCAATCATATGTACAGTCTTTGAAGACATTCTCATAATAATTTGTGCTGCAAACAGTGCTCGTACATGACAATCCAGACTCACTCGGGCAGTATGGGCGAATACACAAGCATTGGCATATGTATGGAGACCAAATACCACCTGAGCCGCAATTGTTCGGTATTGTCGGTAAATCTGGACAATCGCGACTAGGATATGCACTCGGACTCTCGCTAGGTGTTGAAGTTGGTGAATCACTTGGCTGAGAGCTCGGTCTGGCAAAGTAAGAAGGTCTATCGAGGGGAAAGAAAAATTAGAAAGCACTGTGATCATTGCTTAATACAGCTTATTGAAAATACAGAATAGACTCACTCCATTGATGGAGATTCACTTGGCATTGAACTTGGAAATTCGGATGGCGAAAGTGACGGGATGCCAGTTGGCTGTGAAGATGGAGAGGTAGAAATGGAAGGGCTGTCTGATGGTGACCCCGATGGCATAAACGAATCTGAGGGGCTACTTGTTAGAGAAGGATTATCCGACGGAGAGGCTGATGGAGCGCCCGATACTGAGGGACTGCCACTTGGTTGCAACGATGGCAAAGAACTTGGTTGGGAAGATGGGCTTTCAGACGGCTGTGCTGATACCGACGGTTGTAAACTGGGGACATGTGATGGACTTTCACTGGGAGCTGAGCTCGGTCTAGCTTGAGGCGACATCGATGGCTGTGATGAAGGTTGAGAACTGCCCAAAGAGAAAGTGCATGCCTGTTAGATGAGAGACAAAAAGGAGACACAACGATATCAAGAGGTAAAACTGACCTGGGTTGTGCACTTATAGAAGGAGCCCCAGATGGCTGGGCCGATTCTGATGGAGTCGAAGAGGGTTTTGAGGATGGCATTGTCGATATAGATGGTTGTTCACTTGGTTGTGTAGATTCCGAAGGCTTTTGACAGACAATATAAAAGAAATTTATTATCTAGTAAAGTCTCACTTTTTCTTAAATAGACTCAAATAATGACTTACCTGAGCACTGGGAACATGTGATGGTTGATTAGAGGGTACATTACTGGGAGCTGAGCTTGTCGATGGACTCATTGAGGGGGCTTCTGTAACTTGCGCCTCGAATTCAGTTACTTCTGCGACATTCTCAATCTGAAATTCACAAGGTTCGGTGCAATTGCCTGTCAATTCCTCATTCATGTCAGCGGTGAAAGAAGTGACATCTTCAATGTACTCCGCTCCAGCTTGGTCATCAGTATCGTCATAGTCCAATGCGACTTCTGCTTCAACTGAAAATGTTGCATTACTAGTCTGAAGATACCTTACATCATCAAAGTCCGAAAGGAGGCGCCGGTTATAATCAACTGACACAATAACTTTCTGGTCAACAACAATACATCGCGAAGTTACATTTGCTCTCTTGGCAACTTTGGCAATTGCAGCTTTACAAATCCTCTTCTGCTCCATGCCAGTTAAATATCGCGGCTCTTTAATAAACATGCCAAGCTTCATGCCAACCATTCTATCATTACATCCAGGGACTGTGGTATTTCCAGTCACATACATATCTTTATCTGAAAACAGCTGGCAGCCCATATTACCATTGTTTGGAAGTACGTATTCAAGCTCGGTGCTGTCGGCTATGCCGAACCAGTTAGAGATGCCATACCTGTTTCGATAAGTTAAGTTAGCACCTCAAACTCACTGTGCTACACATTACCATACAAGTTATGATACTCACCACATACTATCCCAAGAAATTGATGGAATCAGCCTTCCTCTCCCTATGTTGAGAAGGTCCTTATCATCCAATCGTTCAGGGTACTTGCCAAGTAACTTGCCACCGTCAACTTCTCCACCAAAAACAAAAGCATTTCCGCCCCCTGTGGAATGTTATTGGGATAGCATAATTGAGTTTGTGAGAGATGTATGACAAGAAAATTAATGCTAACAAATAGCTTACATGCGTGGTCGCTACCGAGACCAGAATTTGGAGAAATGGTTCTCCCAAACTCTGATAACACTACAACTGTTACATTGTCCAACATATTTTGGTCAGTCAATTCTTTATAAAAAGCTCTCAGTCCTTGTTCAACAACATTGAGATTGCCTTCTAAGCCTTCATTTGAAAGTGAGTGCCCATCAAAACCTCCCATCGTCATATAAAATGCATCTCTATTTACTTCTCGCTCATCGTGTTTTAAGATCATTCGTGATACAATGTCCAACTTTTTACCTATGGACCCAGTGAATAGACTGTCGTTGATCAGAGTGGTAGAGCCTAATAGTTCACTCAAGTAGTCTGTTCTGTTGAGGGTATCGATGAGATTTTGCGCCCAATAATTAGCAAATATACCAGATGAGATGTCCGTTTCTTCGTTGATGTAAGACATAATATCTAAAATGCCCTCTATGTCATTGCTTTGGCTTGTGAGTGACTGCCTAGTGAGAGTGTTGACACCCCAACTTGGTATGACGTCAACTGTGCGACCTGTAGATGGATTGCCCTCTATCATAGGTCCTTTACCATCGATACCGTTCGCTGACACTGACATTCCGTGCTCTTGGAGCTTATCCAACATACGTCCAACAACACCTGTAAGTTTTGATGAAATGATGCCTTAGAATACTGAAAAACAGTGGTGCTGATATATCATGATTAAGAATCTATACTGACCTGTCGACCAACCATCTTCTTGAAATGCATCTACTAGTTGTGCTTCACGCTCCATTGTTTTGTGTGAAAACAAATGCGTCCTTGTCTCAGTATACCAATTATTTTTTGTCACTGGTTTGTGAAGATGACCAATGTTTGCCATGAAAATGCTATATTATGCGTGAAGAGAGGAGTCCATCAGGTCAAGACTATAGAGCATCGTAATATTAGCAGCACAGTTTCTTACCCATTTCCATCATCAAAAATCTCTTTGAGAATCGGAACCCGCTTGTTAACACCAAACTTGTCGCAATCATAAACATCCGGATCGTTATTTGTTATCGACAACATATCCTCCTCTTTGTATGCAAGCACTTCTCGTGCATTTCTATAGTATTTGTATGCAGAACACGAGGTATGAGGCATGAGTACATTGAAACTATCAAGTCCTCCACTGAGCTGCAGAACAACAATTGCTTTGTAAGGATCGGATGATGCTTCTTTCACGGGAGTTGGCAATCTTTCATTGCCATTTCTGTTATGAAGGTTGGTGGTATGAAATTCAGGTGAAGTTGCAATGATTTGCTGCGCTAAGCGAATCTTAGTATCTAAATCTGCTTCAGCATCAACTTTTGTAGCAATCGCGGTGATGGCATCTGCACTTAATCTGCCACTTGTTAAAAGATCAGCAATTTCCTGTACCTGCTCTGCTGTTGTTGTTCCACTGGGACTGAAACTAAGATATCCGACAGAGTCTGTGTAGAGTTCGATATGAGAAAAGCCTGATAAAAACATTACCTACAAGAAGCGGCAAACTGAATTGAGAAAACTCACTGCTGTAATCTCCAGTTGAAAGAGATGATCCGGAACCCAAAATAGATGAACCAAAACCTCCAGAAGCGCTTGTCAATCCCTGACGAACTAACGAAAAGAATCCCTCTATAGTGCTTATTGTTGTTGAAAGAGTGAGTACTTGCGCTGGAGGCGCAAATAAAGAAGCTTGAGCCATTTGTCCTGGGGGCGAATAATCGGGGAGGAAGAAGGAAAATTGATCCGGTGATTCGTGAACCATCTGCCCTACTCTTGCTGCCATGCTACTTAATTTAGGATAAATGTTTCTGTCCCAAGCAGTCGGCTGGTATTCCATTGAGCGTAGGAATTGGAGCACTTTAATAATGGGTTCTTTAATTCCACCGTGAGTCGGATCGGCATCAAGAGTAGCAGCAGTTGCTTCTTGGTCCAATCTGTTTAGTTAAATAATATGAAATTGGTTGAGAATACGACAGAACATGTGCATTCATAGATACGCAAACTTGTTTCGCTTACAAGATTGCAGCCACAACGGCTTTCAGATCGCTCAACTTTCCAGTGCCGTAAGTAATCCCATTGGAAACATACGTTCCCGATACAAAAGAATTCGATACTCTATTAATATATGCCGGACTTGGGTTCGCTATTCCCCCTATGTGTTGGATTAGTTGCATTGAAACAAACGGTGCAGCGTTGGGATGATGCATGTAATGATCGATTACCGCTTCAGTTTCATAGTATGCATCTCGAGTCTCTGGTTTTACCAAGTCAAAGAATGATAATGGATTCCGCATCACGAGAGGGGCCCTCAAAGGCGCAGTATAGTAATCATTGACGTCGTCTCCAATTTCAATCATCGAAACAAGGTTCTTCAGATAAATTGTTTCTCCACCAAACTCGTCTAGTAGCATGAATATGGTATCTTCGGAATAATCATTTACACTTGTCAAGTGAAAGATGGAGATGCTGCTGTCAGATGAGTGAACGACGGCGCTATTGTAGTACCCTGACTCATAATAATCTGGATGAAAAGCACCGATCTTGAGCGTCTCTCTAATGGTGTTAGCATCGGCTGGCTCGGCCGAAAATGCCATGGAGTTTGAGACGGTAATATTGCAGAGACATGTCCAGTCCTCTTGCTCAACGCAAGTACCGTTCCCACATTGGTTATCAATGTTTGGATATAGTTTGTCCCCAAGGAAGGGATCCGTAGGCCAAGGTACAGCAAAATAGTTCATATTTTTTACACTGTTGCTAACATATTGCACAATGGTAGATGGATCTTCGGGGACATGTACAATTGCAACTATATAGGATGAAATGGTTGATGCAGAATCAGGTTTGAGTACGATTGACATAACATAAGCGCAACACAGATTCACTCACCGGTGCTATCAAGATTGATTTTCACTTGATACGAACATGCACCATTCGTCCACTGAAAATAGTTATACTCTGGAAGTCGTGAATTGTAGCCCCTCTTTTGATCACAACAATTTCCACAGTCCCCGATATTAGCGATTGACCCGTCGCAAATGTTGGAATCGTCACTGCCACATCGTTCATAGTTCGTGTCATAGCTGACGAAATCTCCTGTGTAAAGACATAATAGGTCTGGAAAGGTTGAACCGTCAGTGCAGCATGTAGTGGTAGCAACGGGTTCAGAAGGGTTGGCACACATTCTTGCAAAACTATTCGCAGTGGAGCCGGCATAAACAGTCTTCGCGTTGTCCAAAAATGCTAAATGTACACATGGCTTCCTGACATATTCATAGAATACATTTGGTGCCACTTGAAATAAATATATAAGGTTGAGCACACTATAAACTTGATGAACCTGCAAGTGACATTTTAGTACCTACCTTGAACAACTCTGACTGTGTCGAGGTCGCATTCAAATCCATAACAAGTAATATCATTTGCAATGGTGATGACTGACGGATAGGTACAAGAAACACCATTATCGGCACAGAGCAAACCATACAGATTGGAACTGGGGCTTAAAGTCATTCTATTAATGGTTTCATCTCCGTCCCAAGAGGGATTATCAAAATGATATCTGGGCTGACTGGATTTTCCGAGCAGTTTGTATGTTGCACCTATCAAATGGAAGCATTTGAGAGAAAAAAAGAGGTATTCATTGTATTGTCCATAGTCAAAATTTGTAAGTTACTTAACACTCACCAGTTTTAAGGAAGTGCTTAGCTGGCAAATCACTGCAGAGAGGATATCTATCACCAATCCACCCATCGAGCAAGTCTCTACAGTATCAAAAGAAAGAAACATAAGGTTTTAGAAAGGAAATGAAGATGATATAATTCAAGTTTATCCAGGAACTGACCTCTTGGGAAACCAATCACGAGCTTGACCCTTTTTAAAGGTGATTTTTTGTGAGCAAGAAGTCTGAAAATAGCACAGATAGTAATCTTTTATACTTACATCAAGAGTCATTGGGTCCCTATATAATCAATCATAAGTGAAATAAATGTAAGTAAAGACTGAAAATAGAATTTACGTGTGCAATGGCCTTGGACAACTTACATCCAATTCGACTGAAGGTGGTCAAGTTCTTCATAGTTTCCTCTACGACGAGCTACGGAAAACCCAGTCCAACTCCTCGCGAATGTAACGATGTCTTCCGTGTCGTATGTTGGAATAGGATCGCCTCTGTCATCTTTAATCACTGTGCCGTCCATGTTCAGCATTTCTAGACCAATCGTTTCCAATTGCATGACCTCTCTGAGATGAGAAAACATGACAAAAGCAGCAATTAAGAATCAAGAATATTGCACTTGAACAATATCAATGTCACAAAGTGAAACGCACCTTGCGTAGTTTTCATCTGGGAATCTAATCTTGTTGCTGCGGTCGTAATTAAAACGCAACGATGTGGAACCAGAGTGGCTTAATTGCATCCCCATCTTAATACTATATGCTATATTTTTCAGCACCTCCCTAAGTAGAAGCAAAATGACCAGTTGTTGAGTGTAGAAAAATTATACAGGAATGATTTTGAATGATTCACCAATTACTACTATCGATCTTACCTGTAAGTCGTTGTTCCGTTAAGAACAAAGAGGTCGTAGAAGTATGTGTAAGCTTCAGATAGGCTTGAGTAAGCAAGAAAAGCTGGTGAAATGGCGAAGATTTGAGAAAGCGCGAATGCGATCCTTTGAGCTAGTTGATCATTTTCTTCCAGCGCAATTCTTGTCCAGACTGTTTTCTTCTGTTCTCCTTCACTTGGAGAGGAGTCCATACGACGAGTCCAGTAGTCAAAGTAATCATCCTCAGAAGGATCAGGCGCAATCTCATTCTTGCTACCGCAGACCAGAACCCCTCCAGTTTTTCCGTGGTATTCGCTTTCAAGTATAACGTAGGCAATGTCGGGATCGTTGGCAATGCTATGGAACACATTATCATTGAAAGTTCTGGCGACATGTGAAATTTGGGATGGTTCGAGTGAGGGAACTGCCGACATGGATGGGATGTCCGACGGAGAGGCTGATATGCTTGGTGTAGAACTTGGGATGGTTGAGGGAGAATTACTCGGCTCAATGGACACGGAGGGAGCTAAGGAAGGTGCACCGCTCAATGATGGTGCTATAGAAGGAGCGTCGCTGGGGTTGAAGACGAAAATGCATGTTTGGCACGTGAGTTTAAGTTTCAAAGCAGATTATATTATGATATCAAAATTACCTAGGCCATTGAGGGTCGGAAGGTTCAGTTGATGGTTCAGCAGAAATGGACGGTGTGTTTGAAGGCAGTTGGCTTGGTTTCTCGGACGAACTGGGATTCGAAGACGGAAAAGAGGTGCTGGGTGACATTGAGGGCGCATAAGAATCGGATGGACTCTCAGATGGTGAACTGGAGTCAGTAAAAGAGGGTTTGCTGCTGGATGACGGCAAAATTGAGGGTGTGACACTTGGAGTATCAGAAGGGTTGATTACTGGAAATAACGACTGACTTGGGCCATATGAAGGCATTTCTGAAGGTGATGTAGTTGGTGCTCTTGTGACATCCTGTAGGAATCAGATGATAACATGTGGTGACAATTCTGTCAGCACCAAATCAAACTTTAAATATGATCTAGGAATAAGTATATGAATACATACCTTTCCTCCTTGTTCTTTGTAAATTTGTAGGCTTTCCATCATGTCCTCGAGTTTTAGCAAGTCTCCAGTGCGACCGTAGTATGTATAAAGAGCGCTATTGTCAATGACACCACTCCAGTCATCCATAGTAAGACCACTGTTCAACCAAGAGATACTTCCACCAGCGCCATAAGCAATTGCATCATCGTCTCGGACAAAGTACCTATGATTGATAACAAAAAGATATCAGACAGTGTCGGCTGACTTGAACCCACGAGACAAATAAAACTCACACATCAAGATCTTCAGGGTGGACATTCAGAAAGCAGGTAGACGATGCGTCAAATATTGCAAAGCCGTATTTGTTTATGTCGTTGGCATGGCATCCTGACCCCTGGAACTTCTCATACATTACCACGTCTCGCAAAATTTCATTGTTGCCTACAGAGTAATACAATAAGTCGGAGAAGGTTTGATATGTTCCAGTCTCGACAGTGTTGGCACCCAGTGCGTCGCAATCAGACTTGCTGGTTACACCCTCTTGGACTACCCATCGGCTAACGGCGCCCTCACCACAGGGCAATTCGGTATCGTCCGTAAAATCCAATCCTTGAATCTGAAATAAGGTTCTATTTCCATAACTGTTGATCTTGTCCAATGCCAGTGGAGTGAGCTTAATAACCACGACTGTATCTTCGTCATCGGCCCCCATACGAACGCATGCATTGGGATCGGTAGATAAATGACAAAACTCTTCATTGAAAACGTTGGGAGGTCCATTGGAGCAAAAGATAGCCTGCTCATTTCCCGACAAAAGACTCTTGGTACGTGGATTATCATCTACATCCACCGGAAGCAACTCCCCATCATCGATGTTGTAGGAGTTAATATCCCGATAGACACTGTTGATAGTCATCGCACCTCCTCCGTCTGGCATGGGGTTTTCGTAAGTGTTCTCGAAGGGGGTGTAGCGACGATCGTGTAGGCGGTAAGTATTGTCCGGCATTCTTGCGTAGACTGGTTCGTCCATGAAAACGAGTGTAGCGTTGTCCCTGTTGTGGAAATATCATCATCACGTATGAGTTATAAGCCAAGAGAACGTCTAACGAAAGCACATGATATCAGTGAGTTCCAACTCACCAATTGGGATGTCTAAACCCCTCGTAATAAGGACTGTATATCCATCCGGTAGTTCGATAATCACTCTTTTCGGGATCCGGAAAAGCATCACATACCGCAGTATTTTCATCATAATAATCCGCCTTGGTTAACAGCTTGACAGTATCAGGGAACTGATGTCCAATCGAAGGTAATTCTCCGGTAGACACCGAAGAAAAGTCAACTACGTGTCCACCGGCGGTATCCTCATCGACTAGAAAGGCTTCATCGATATTGACATCGGGATTACCTCCCTTTACATCCACGCAGTCGTCGCCAATGGTGATCTTGAATTTCGCATACAACTTCCTTTCATCTTCGGTGGTATACACACTTCCGGGTAATTCGTCTACTCCGCAGACAATATAGGTACCGTCCTCGATTGGTTCATCGGTGCTTGAAACTAGTGGCTGCGTATCTAACATGGTGCGGATGTGTCCCGCAAAACGCCATAGATATTTGGTAGTGCTCGATACAGTTTTGGTTTCAAGTGTAGCATTGTGTGGTTGAATGGGCCAGTTTTTGTTGTACCATCCGCTTGAAATGACTTGAAAGAGTGAGCGTTCGAAGTGAAAATGTTGTTGTTGTTGTGAGTACTTTTGATTCAATCGACCTATAAAGACTGTACAAACTAAAACTACTCACCGGCGTCCTTTCTCGTGAATGCAAAATTCCTCCATCTCGAATTCATATCACAAGCCTTGGGTCCGGTCCTGCCGTACTTTCCCATTTCCAACATACGCGGACTCAACCTCTTGCGAAAGTACGCCCTATGAGACGTCAACGGCGTCAACGATTCGTCGAACTGATCGCGAATCCACTGCGCCATTTGCAATTCGGTGGTAGCCTCCGACAGCATGGAAGGGGACGCACCGAACGATGCCCTTTCGAAGAATCGCGCCGAGGTTTGACTCGGGGTCAAGGTGTACGCGTAACTCGTGACGAAGTACGTGTTGGTTTCCCAATCGGGTAGATCGACGGTGCAACTGCCGCCGCCGTCACAGGTGTATTCCAATGTATTGTATTTACCCGCCACGCGTTCCCAGTCGTTGCCGTCGTAACTTCGGCCCACGGGGATGTAGAACGTTTTACCCCCGTCCAACGAAGTTTGAGTGGTGAAGAGCGTACAGAGCGTTCCGGTGGAGGGAGTGTTGGTCAATGTTACCGTTGAGGATGTTAGAGTGATGGGTCCATCGGTAATTCCGGTGCGTGAGGTGTATGCGGGGCATGATATGGTGTTGGCCGCGGCTACTGCGAGAGGGAGAGTCAGAAGGAACAATCGAACTGGATCCATATTCTGATGTGTTGAAATGATTGAAACTTGCTGCCTCTATGTATGGTGAGATTGAATATGATCTATTGATGATCAGTCTGACTATTATTGTATTCGACCGCCACACCTATTGATTTGGGTTATGACTAAATTCTTCTTTTCACTCTGGATTGATCTTATCTTTTCATCATCAGTGATCAATGATCGTGATTGGACATAATGCACAGAGATACTACTTATCCGCAGGTAGGTAGGTTGTGTATGGTCGTAGGCTTAATCGGTGAGAAGCCTAGGTAATAAAAGTGACTAAATTCTTCTTTTCACGTGCAAGTTGGTATCTATCTGGTACCGCACTCGGGAAGTTTAACAGGGACAACCCAAATATCATGGGATAACCTTCGGATCTGTACTGCCTTCAGGGGAAGTTGAGGCTGTACTAAAATAATTTTTCATCAGCCCCACCACCATTGTGGCCCGACCAATACTTTAGATCATCATCACTGCCATTAACCAGAGCACAGCCCGCGTCATGGTTATGGGTCTTCTACTGTCGCAGTAGTATCAGTATCATCCTCACGAGAGAAATAATCAACGGCGCCGGCCGGCATCAACGAGTCCTTTTATTGGTTTGTGATTTTTTATACCACACTAGACACTAGAGACATCATGACGAAAATAATGCGACGTCTCTCAGCCGGAGCACTCGCTGCCTCCACGGCATCCACTGCTGCCTCGGCATCATCGCTCTACTGGGCAGACATGTCCATACCAACCTGCACTTCATCTCCGGCACCGCCACATTTAAATGCCGCGAAATTGTTTGACACGAGAGAGGCGTGCTGTGCGAAAATGCTGCCGTGGCTTCCGTCTGGGAAGTGTCATGACGACGACACATTGGTCGAGGTGGAGGAGGGAGAGGCAACAACGACGGGGACGAGGCCTCCCGTGAGGGATTCTGTAACATCAGAAGAAGATGAGAATGACGTAGATTGCTCTGTATTGGCACGAACGGAATGCTTAGAGGCCGAGCAATGTGAGCAGTCACGAAGGAAGATGGACAATGGGCTGTGGTTTACATTCTGCGACTTTAAAGTGGAGAATGACGAGGGCGAGTCCTCAACAACAACCGAAGAGCCGAGCCTCTCCCCGACCATGATGCCCACGATTGAGACTACCGACGCGTCATCGACATTGACGCCTACGCGGACAGAAGAGTCCACAAATGCTCCCACTGTTCAATATACAACTGCGTCACCTGAAGTTGTTACTGATTCCCCGACACCATCCCCATCATTACCGGTACAACATAATGACGAGCCAGATCTTTACTGTGCATCCTCCTATGCTGAACTACAATCTGGATGCAGCAGAGCACCGAGGTGTAACAACAATCCATGTCCCAGCGGCATGTTTTGTTTCCCTTACGATGACTGCAAGACCTCAGCAGAGTCTGTAGCCGAGGGTATAGTGTCAGCGGCTATGACTGGAAGTTTAACTCCAGATCCAACGCCGAGACCAACTGATATCCCATCTTATTCACCTCAGAACACACCAACTACTGACATTCCAACCTTCAACCCATCATATCCACAAACATATGCCCCGGTGGCACCTACTGCGTCACCAAGTATCAGTCCCGTAAGCCCCTACTCTACATCAGATTTTATCGTCGAGATAATACAATGGAGCAATGTCGGATTAGACGAACATCAAGATATCCAAACTATGAGTTCGGGCTACAAACCAAAAACATTTTCACCAACGGCCCATCCGACAGCATCACCATCCACTAGACCAACCTCGCATCCAGTCTCGTCGTCACCTACTGCAAATCCGACCCCACGTCCCATTCCAACCATGGAGCTTATTTTACCCTCCTCTGGAGATACTACTATCTCTAATTCAAGACCCAATGATAACTTTGGTAATCTTGAAGCCATTGCCGTCAACGGTGGCAACCTTAACACCAACTCCGATCGATTCGACTCCCTATTAAAGTTTGATATGTCCCTCCTCGAACCTTCCTATGAAATAGTAGAAGCTACCATGAAATTATTCAGTATGAATTCATGTTCCGGTGGGGGTAATCTCTACATCGCCCACGGGGAATGGGATGAAATGTCCGTGACGTGGAATGACGCTCCACAGGCTCAGGGTATTCGAAGTGCCAGTCTTGACAAAATGACTTCCAAAACTTGGCAGCATGTCGATATCACAGAAGCAGTTGTTGGATGGAACAAGGGGTATCATAATGACGGCTTACTTAGTTTCAGGATCATGTCTTCGAGTGAATCACTTTGTATGTTTGCTGCTGGAGAAAGTGAAGAACAGTACAGACCAGAACTCATTGTGAGATACTCTCTTGAATCTCCAAGATTACAAACCATGAGTGGAAGCATGAATATGCATGATACTAATCTTTTGTACGGGAACGGGTATGATACTGATTCTGTAGAGGTATCAACGGAGTCGCCGACAACTGAAATGCCTTTGCTCGAAGTTCAGATGTCGGAAGTAACAGTGATAGCTATCGAAGACGCATCCCTCTCCAATATTCGCCAATCAAAGAACTTTGGAACGCAAAATGCAATTGTAGTAGATGGTGGTGACTACAACTCTGGCATGATTCGAGGTTCTGGTGAAGAATCAGAGCAATTTGATGCCCTGATCAAATTTGATGTTACACATTTAAATCCTCAAGATATCGAGAGCTCTTCATTGAGAATTCATGTCACCAAGGGCTGGTAAGTTCTTCTGAAATATACCTTCGATTTTTGTATCCGTCTTAGTTTCTTGTTCCTAATCTATATCTATGACCTTATTGATTGAATCATTCACACTCAGTGAGTACGGCGGTGATGTATTCCTTACAAGACAAGGAGATTGGGACCAAGAGAGTGTCACTTGGGGCGATGCTCCACGATTAACAGGCTCTTCTGTTGGGAGTCTTGCGGCTGTTGAGGCCAACGAGTGGTATAATGTAGACTTGAATATTTTCTCCAATGTCTTCTTGTCGGATTCATTGACCCTGCGAATATCAAGTTCTAAGAATTCTAGGTGCATGTTCTCATCGGTAGATCGCGGAAATGACACTGCACCAAGACTTATAGTCAACGCTCGCTCCATGGTACCACGGCCACAAACCATGTCTGCTCAAGCAGCCATTACAGCATTGCAGCCAACGCAAGACCTCATTCCAGTCACGGGCAACTTTATCCTAATTGTTGCATCTGACGACGCCACCATCGACGCTACGTCTCCTAACTCCAGTCAACCCAATTCTCCGTATCTTTACGTTGATTACAATGAGCGATCTCGGGTGATTCGTGATACAATAATACGATTTGATCTATCTCAAATGGGTGGTGTATTGCCCCGTTCGGCATTGTTGACATTATATACAGAGAGTACATGTGCAAATGCTGGCACATTCATGTCCACAGAAGGAAATGGTGAATGGTCTGAGAATGATGTAACTTGGACAACGGCGCCCAACTATGTGGACAATGATTCATATGAGGGCGGTAAAATGGTTGGGACTTTTGGAGCAGTGGAGTTGGGGCGGTGGTATGGATTCAGCGTTGTAGATGCCTTGACGGAAGCTGTCCTTACACGGAAACAAGCTATCACTTTTCGACTAACTTCAGGTGGTATGCAGTCTTGTTCGTTTTCGTCGATACAAAGTGGACGACCTCCAAAAATATTGGTGGCATTTTGAAGGTCTAACTGAAATAGGTGAAAAGAGTTGGTAGTGTCTCTGGTTTCACATCCATAAGACCTCCGATGGACATTACCAAACAAGAACAAAACTCCTTATTCAATAATATAGATATGGATAGACAAGTCGTGATTCAGAAGAGGATTAGTTTCATATATGGAAGATGCAGTTGTTTCATGTCATATTTATAAGAATCCCATGGATGATATTTGTATCATTGGTGGCAAAGTAGAGATCAAACCATTTCTTGGCGTGGACAGGAGGATACCGATTTGGATGAGAATTGCGGATCATAAGTATGAATATCAGATTTCATTGAAGGAATGATCCATTTTCGTTCACCAGTGAAAGTAGTTGATTTAAGTAAAAGAAATTGAGCGCTATTTAATATCCTAGTTTTTAATAACAAAAGTCGACTGGTCATTTGTTTGCATTAGGACTAGTGTCTTCAGGGGATGCATTAACGTTCCCATGGGTCTGAGTTACCCAAGCGGGCTTAATACTACCATAGGTTCTAATTACCCAATCTCTTGGATGAGCTATTTGTTTGTGCAAATCCTCCTTATTGCAGTGGTTTGACGTGTTATCAACCAAATCAAATGAAGAGGAATTCCGTGGGAATGAAAATCGATTGTTGTACATTACATCGTTATCAATGTCAGTGTCAGTTGATTCTGAACCTTTGAAACCTTGGTTCCTTGATGGATTATGAATCTTATTGTGAGAGCTGATAAAGTGATCGTCTTGTGAGCTGTCGTTGCTTATCTGATACACAATTGGCTTGGAGGTGTAGTTTGGCTGTTCAGAAGCTGCTGAGTTAGGTTGTTCCTGTGTTGGCAGGCGAAAGGTAGGGTACACTGGAGATAAATATCCGTCCTTGTACATCGCATCGCTGTTCAAATTGTCAGTAGAGTCAAATAAATCTGGTGAACCTCTGTTCACAGTTGTGTTTTGCGTATTGTTGTAAGAATTGAAGAAAAGATCATCGTCTGACTTGTCATCATTTGGCTGTCGTGCACTTGGGGTTAAGTTAGATACACTTGGGTTGAAGGTGTGGTTTAGCTGCTTCTGATCTCCCAAGTTTCGATGTTTCTGCGGTTGCAGGCCAGACTTAAGGGAATATCTTGAGGATAAAGGGTCAAATGTAGCCGATGAACCTTTGGTCACCGATGCATTTTGCATTTTATCGTACGAATTGAAGAAAAGATTCTTTTGGGACATCACATTATTTGATTTGCGTTCACTTGGGTCTAAGGAATAAAGACTTAGTTTGAGTGTGCAGTTTGGCTGTTGCTGGTCTGTGAGGTTGGGCTGTTTCTGACGGTCGTAGCAAGGATACTTTCCGACATTGTATATGCCATCATTATTACTGTCAGGACGTTCACCTGAACTTTGTGAACCTTTGTTCATAGTTGATTGCTGGAGCACGAACTGGTAAAGATCACAGTGGGACTTGTCATTGTTGAACTGATGCTTCAGCATAGGTTGACTTGTTGAACCCACCGGATTTGAATACCTGCGTGCAAAAGAAAATGCATTGATACCGTTGTATTCCGAGCAAGCTTCACCGTCAAGAAATGATATATCTGGGTTTGAATGTCTTCGTTTGGTGGGACCTTGATGCATATCATACGTCAAGTCTGGTGTCGACTTTCTGCGACGAGAAGATTGAGGAAACCCTCCTTCAGCCGTGTTGAAATCGGGCATAGGTGAATTCTTGACACGCGGATAGATGATGGCATCGCCTTCAACCTTCTCATTGACAGATGCAACGAAAGCAGAAAGCCGATTTAATTCATCGTCTATACTACTAGCATTTGATAAGTCCAAATCATTTATCATCGGCTCACTTTTTAGGCGAGATAGAGATAGATCTGCGGTGATTGAGTAGGGATTAGTAGTAGTCGCCACAGCTATCTTCTGTTGATTAGGATGAGAATGAGGCATCTTTTGGCTACGTACTCTATTCGGCATTCTAGATGAAGAAGGTACATTCTCGCGACATGATGTATGAGCCCTGCCCTGCAATCTAAGCTTATCATGTCTATTCTTCACCATGGAAGATATAGTCATAACATAGTGATGGATCTCTTGTTCGGCATTGTTCCAGCTTCGCCCCACAATTCTTTTCCTTTGGCTTTTTTGCATAAACCAATCCTGTTTGAGTATGAGATGTTGGTACCGTAGTGGTAGCGGAGGAAAATTGGCAATTAGATCAGCGTATTCTTTGAAGTTTTGGGCCAACTTCGATGACGATGTGCTCCGTAGTTTGCCATCCTTTTGACTGTGCAATTCACGTTCCAGGTGATAGTATAAATCACGGTCGTTTGGCAGATCTATTTCATGCGATTTGCTGGATTTCATTATTTCTTCTGTTCTTTGTATTCAGAGCGTTGGTCGTCCGGAATTGATGATCGATGATGGCTATGGTCTGTGTGGTGGTTGACCCTCATACTCCTAATTCACACTTAGGCATTGGCAGGGGCGGGACAAGAAAAAAACTGAAGTTCTTGGTTGATGGGCTGGGCGCTGTGGGATTCTCTTGTGCTCTTTGAGATTCGAGTTTGTTATTTAAGATAATGGAGTCTCATTAAAAGGTTTTTGGATGGGCATTTTACCCTTCCCCAAGGATAGATATTTGTTGTTGTGTTGTGGCTTTTGCTGGCATTTGGCATAGCGAACTTCTTGAGAAGGATGATCTTTTGTTGCTGTTGTGGCTTTTGTTGGCATTTGGCATAGCGAACTTCTTCTTGAGAAGGATGATCCCTCCGCACTCCGCACCCGCCATGCCATAATATTGGATGAAACCAAATGAAAATGAGAATCCAGTCACATGGGAAATATGAAATCGCAGATGATTAAAAGTAAAGCGAACTATCAGACAGACCGTCATATTCAACCCAAAGATTATCAAGCCATTTCCCACTTGCTAGATTGGATAGGTGATCCTTATGTTTCAGTCGAAAATATACCTGATATCTGATTTCATGCGATGCATTCCCCATGCCTTTGTGTGCGGTTTTTTGATGCACCTGCAGTCAATAATAGTGAGACCGTGAAGAAAAACTCAACAGATGATTCAAAGTCAAGTTAAAGTGAACTCACCAGGACTACATCCCCTGCCTTTGCTAGAATAGGTTTCCCATCTGCTAAATCCGGTTTTTGTATCGTGATTTCTGTATCTTTCTGCTTTTTTACCCAAGGCAATGTTTTTCGATGAGAGCCAGGATAAACACATAGATTTCCAGAATATGGTTCGAGTGCATCTGATAAGGTTATTCCAACCAGCAGAGAGATGTTTTCGCCGTCGATATGCCAACTTCTGATCGGTGGCAACAATCCTTCCTTTTTCTTATTCATTAAATCCAAATTGGGCGGTCGAAGGGCAATCTGACCTCGATTAACATCCATTATATTGTCTCTACCGAGCAATCTTTGTGCTACAATCCAAACGGGTGATTTGTAGAGTAAATTCATTATTGCCTCAGATGTTCCAAGTCCATCATGATATTTCTGTAAATTCAAAATACCAGGATTTTCATCGTCTTCGTTCACCCCCTGAGATTGACACAGTGCAACATTAATTACGGCTAGAGCTGCATGAACAAGCTCGCTGGATACAACCTGTTTTAAATGAATATAGCCTTCATCTATGAATTGTTGCTGCTGTCCTGTGGTCAAAACATTGCTTTCGTTGAAATGTGACGATGGATTTTCATCAACTCGACAACTATCTGGATTTTGATTTGGATTGCTTTTGTCTGAAACTGCAGAAGGAGTAAATATGTTTGGATCTTCCGTCACACCACGAAAATAGATTCGATATATGATGAATGCATAGTGCTTATGGTTGAACTCGGTCAGTCCCGAATTAGCATTTTCTTCCTAGAAAATGGCCGAGGATTGAAGAATGGAGTTATTTTGATTGAGTATAGCAATTTAACTAACGAAAGCAGATACGTTTCATAAGTCATAAGCCAACTCACAATAATACTCTGCAAAAGTAACTCACAAAACTCTTCATGAGACTCGTCATTATAACCAATTTCAATCAATTCCTTTGCTTTGGGAAGAATTGTCTCATTTAACCTTACTGAAATGTTATGTAATCTCTTCGATGCCAAGTCGGGTGTCAAAGGTTCTTTCAGATGCTTTTTATGAAATTTAACCTCGACGCGATTGTCATCGTTTAGGAAATCAAGAGTATCTATCAATTTCATTGCATTGTCGTATAGTACCATCTTCTTTTGAGATTGCCCAATGCGTGGATAGTGATATCGAATGCTTTGCGAGTGAAGGAGCATGTGTATGAGCATTGTTATACTCTGTTATAATACCACCAGGTACATATGAATCACAAAGAATCATCCTTACCCTCTATCAGACTCGTATAGAACAGCAGCCTGGATGGAGAGCCACATGCATGATCTATATTTTCCTTTGATTGCCCTGATTTGTTTTGATTTGTATTCATACGTGATATTGAGATTGCATTATATTGTACCAGATATATGAGATGAAAGAACGAACAACAGCACTATGTATGACTCACTTCTTTACGCGAAGTTGGAATGAATCTGCCATGCCGTTGCGGTCGTTACCATTTACCATCCTTTATCGTTTTCACGCCCGGCGTTTTGCGTTGTAGGTAATCTTGGGGAGCCGCACTTACTTAGACCGCTTGCAGCCCTAGAGGCCATATCTGAAATATCTAAAATTTTGGCCTCTATCTTCCCAAATTTGGCCTCTATCTCCAAAAATGGCGACGCAGCCCAGTCCCGCGTGCTAAAAAAATTTAGCCGCTCTGTCAAAAATGAAATCCTAGCGGCCAAACAGCATCAGTTTGGCC
>JALLPH010000062.1:0-35778 GCA_036939855.1 Cyclotella choctawhatcheeana
GTTCGCGCCTTTCTCACTAGTTAAGAACACTAACAAATTTATGCCATCAAACCTCCGAAACAATGACCATCAACGTGCCGATTCCTTGTTCATACATGACATCCAGGGATTCACATTGGCTTCTGGCACACTCAGAACTGTCCCCTTGCCTTCGGTAGTTGCCGCACCGAGAAGCCCTCAACCACCACACCAGTTGATTGTCATGTCGTTGCGATGACGAATTCTTGCCCTGGACAGAGCTCCTCAGAGATGCAATGCCATCGACATTGCCTTCACATCTTGCATGATCAGATAACACTTGTCGCGGGGTGATTTTGGGGCAAGCCGTTGATACGCAACAGCAACATTTCCGTTTATGTATTCCAGAATCAGCGTCGAGTACGATTGGATTTGGGACAACGTTTGTCACCACCTGTCCAAGTATTCGCCGGATTCGTTCGGGTTTATTTCGACGTTGGAGGCCTGCGTCGTTCGATGAGAACGAGGAGATTACGTAGATGCTATCAGTGGGTGGCAGTGGAGTACTTGAAAGTGACACCCAATCAACCCAATCATGGATCAAATGGGCGTTGAATCTACGCAGTTCGTCCAAGCGAATAGCACGATCCATCACGTGCGAGGTTGAGGCTCAGACTCCAGCGCCGACACCTGCCTTGTTTGTATCAACCACATAAAACACGCATGGAAGATATTCAACAATCAGTGATAGAGATGCGCAAATATAACAATCAACCGGTGTCGAAGTGTTTCCAGAATTTGCCAAATTGAATGTGGCATATGTAGTAAAAAATACAACATAACAATCAACCGTGCGTACGGCGTGGCTGTGGCCATGACATGACAGATTACATGTTCAAGGTTTCGATGGCACGGTTGCCTCATCGGGCAGAGAGTTTCGACTTCGTTTCGTTGATTTGGCTACTACACCAAGAGGTTAGTTCAGAATTCACCTATGTTTTGATGTGTTTCATTTGTGCTCGCATCATCAAAGCCTGCATTGATGAACTCGATTCAACCTCCGAAATACAACAAAGAATTATAAGAAAACAACAATCAACAGTGCGGTACAACCTCAATTTGGAATAGACAAAACATTTTGTGAATAATAGATATAACAATCAACGAGTATCAAAGTGTGTCGAGACTAAGACACATAGCAATTGGCAAAATAATTAAGAACAATATTTGATACTGTCAGATTTTTTCAAAAGTCTGACATAATCATTATAGATGTATTAGATTACAACATGTAAATAATAATTTATCATTAGTTTCTTTATAATCACTAGTTTCATTACGTAATTATCATCACTATACTTCAGGCAGACAATACTTTGATTGCTGAGTCTGACAAATCCCGACAGCCGACAGAATCTTCTTCACTCTTATCCACCGGCTGGTTGATTGTTGTTTTTTCTGGAAGTTCAACTAGCGCTTGGATAATACAATAGCTATTTGAGTCAGATTTTTCATTAAGGTGGTATAAAAAACATGGCATACACGACAACTCACCTCTATTCCCATATTGACTCATAAGATAAAAACAAATAATGACTTCCCTAAATTCCTCGTCACATCCACTTTGTTGGGTTCCTTCATTTGTAGACCAATCATCCCGCGGTTGCATATTGACCTGTCGTTGCAGTTGACGAAAGGTCATTTTCATAAAAGGTTCCCAGGATGGCATGAATAGCACAATGAGATGTGAGATTGTATCAACACTTCAAAACTTACCCACCTGCGCCATACGTGCCCTTTCCGTTGTGCTTTCATGCATTAGAAGAGACGAGAATGAAAACGTCAAGAGGTGTTGCTGCGCACGCGAAAGGGTTAGGTGCTACTAAAGGGCGCTAGACTGTACCACATCTTCGCCCACAGCCTGCCTCTTTCTCTGCCTGCAGCCGGCATCTCGGGCGGCCACCCGAACTAACAGCTGTTGCGGAAAATCGACGCTCGTGATTTCCTGGTTTTGACAATGATAGGGCCGTGAATGTTGACAAAAAGGTGTTGGTTCATTTGAAAGTATAACAACAACAAAAAACAAAGAGATCACTCACCATGTTTCTGCAGCTGCATATCATCACATCGACCAGAAACCTATTTATAATGCCGCGTTCGTTGTGACCTTAACATATGCGTTTACAATGGTTAGGGGGTGGTTAGACTGACAAGATTAAAAAAATAACAATACAACATTATCCGTCGACTTACCGCCATCCGACGTCCAACATCTCTCGCCCATCTTGGTAGCTGGAGAGCTTGATTCTCGTCCAATTATGGCTGTTGGGCGTGCCGCATACACAGAGCTATCAATTGGAGTGATTGCACGAGTCCTGGGAGGTTATGGTGGTTGTTATCGGCCGTGATTCTTTCGTTCCGGCTATCGGTGCAATTGAAAAGTTGAATTCCACACCAAATTGGGCACTTTTTACATTACTTTGAAGGAACCAGGACGAATTGGCCTTAAAAAATTGAAAGGCACATAGGTATTAGTTAGATCTATGTGCAGTTTTAACAGTATAAGCAACAATTCACCTTTAGTGTCACTTATAATGTATAAGGCATTGAATTCTTGGTGAACAAAATTGGCGAAGAAGGGGGGAAGCGATCTCGCATTTCTGGCGGGATGAAAAAAAGAAGAAGATAGATGGCGAAAATCGACGTGCGTGTGAGCGGGTGGGGTAAACGGACAGACCGTGCAAAGAAGCTGAAAAATTTTTGGGTGCACCCCCCTATAATTAGGGATGTGACGACGTTCTTTAAGTTAAGGATGACACAAGAGGAGTGCTGTGACAGTGGTGCTATTGATGGCAGATGCAGTGACTCTCCTGAAGTTGGAGAAACAGAAAAATGGATGGAAGGGAGTATACGTTAGTCATCCCTACAACGGCCACAAGTTCCACGACCCTGTGAAAGCAGTAGCCACCAGGAGGTATTGCCACATCAAGCGGCATACCAAGGTCAACAACAATTTCCTGTCAGCATACTTAGAGAAGAGTGAGAGATTCAATGTACGGGATGGTGATATGAGGGCAGGTGTGAAGGCAGCAGCAAAAGCACAGGGGGACAGAAAATCAACAGTGGAGAGCAACGTGTACAGGTTGAAGTGAGAAATGACAGAAAATGTTTCATAGATAACTACAGCTGGATGCTACATTCTCAGCTTGAGTATCTAGGAGCAAGGTTTGGAGGTCACGAGTAGTGGAGACATTTTCATTTTTTATTTGGTTCTAATTTTCCTTTGGGGTCAGGATCCAAGGGACAGATATACAGCATCACAGAAGGGGTTTTGCTGGATGCCGGTCTGATAGCCTCCATCCATAATCCCCTCTGTGGTGGGTAGATGCTTCCAAAACCCCGTTTGGTGGGCAGTCTTATGAGACAGTGTCGGGGCTTCAAAGTAAGTTTTAAACTCACAGTTTTGGCACCACACACAGTCTCCTCTCTCCATGTTATCTTGTCTACTTAGGCCGTATCCAAGAACACAAGAATAAAGACCAAGGAAGTAGAGCCAAGGTCCAGTGCTCGCACTTGATTGCGGCAATGGACAGAAGAGGTGTGAGCGGCTCACAGGGACCCACAACAATGCAATTGGTGCTTTTAGGCCAAGCACCATCTCATTCTTTGTTGGAAGACCACCCCCGTGCTAATGTTGCAGCGGGTTGTTAGATAGTTAAGCTTTTTCCTACGATCCCACCCTTTAGCCAATGGGCAGTCTTTAGAGATGGAGTCGGGGAACGCGCAGTTTTGGCATGACAAACTATCTCCTCTCTTTTCATATTGTCTTGTCTACTTATAACAGAAGCACGGAGGCCAAGGAAGAAGAGTCAAGGTCCAGTGCTTGCATTTGATACTGCAAGACCACGACCACGGACATTGTCCCCACACACGACTCAAAAATCAGCTTATCGAGACCAACAATGGATAATACTTGGATCAACATGGGCAAACCTCAGCTTCTTCTTGAATCCAAAACTTTAGAATAAAGGAAAGATTAAAAAAGTTCCCGCAATTTCCTGCTTGAGCACAGATGACATATGAGACTGACTGGCAATCACGACTAATGAAGGGTCATAGTAAATGTCACTCAGACAGTGATATCTATATCACCATATGTTCTCTTTGTGACCCGAAAAAGTCTAATTAGAAAATCTCAACAGTCCTCTCACAACCTCAAGGCACCTCAAACAGAGCATTTTGCATTGGTTTCATGTCTGTTCCTTGAGTAATTAGCGGTTTCTGTACTATTTCTATGTTGTTGTGAGTGTATCTTTAACTTCCATTCCATATTTTTAGTCAGAACTTGCATATGTAAACTTCTTGTGGAGTGGGAGTGCAATCGAAACTACCCCACATTTGCTCATCAACCTCTATTGAAAATGAGAATACAACTGTTTTTGGATATAATAATGTAAACATAAACGTACCACCCAAGTATTTTTCTCACCTTGAAACTGTTACTACCAATCATGATCCCAAGTTTCCAATATTTTAACCAGCTGATGAGTCAATTAATAATCCTCAACCAAGCATCTATAATGGCATATTTTCATAGGTGATCATAACTTTGCTTGAGTTATGAACGCTACAGGGATACGAGACACGCACACACTGTGCTTACTTGACAGAATTTATCAGGCTCTCTTTAGCCACATTGAAAAGAATCCAAAGATCTCAAAATCGTAGTACAAACAGGAATAGTCTTGTGAAAATTTAATTTGCTTGAGTACCAAATTAGTCAAAATGTTGAAGGGGTATGTATATTCACTCAGGTAATTGCATTGGTGTATAAACCGTGAGAAGGATCATTCAATTAGTTTGTTGAAGAACAGACGTCAAGAGCACATGTTCAGATTTTTCTTTTGGAAGATCATATATCACTCAAATAGTGTAGTTTGTTAATCATTGTATTCCCACAAAATCTTGCCCTGTATAAACAATGACATTGGGGTCTAGATGGTGCTTTTATGTGTAATCTGGTTTCACTTGATTTTGGATGTACTTTCAAATATGACTCATTTGTTTAGTGCAGGAGTTATCAGTCATCTTCGGTAAGATCAATCACATCTGAAGATTGATTTGTGTATCCTATAGCAGGAGGACTTGTTTTGTTCATTGCTGGTTGTCTTTCAATAAGTGAGTGCGCTTTTGGGTCTTCTGCAGCATGAGCATTTGGATTACTCCCGGTTTCCACCAATTTTGCCATCATTCCTGATTTGAACTTCGTCTCAGACATTCTATCTGTTGCAACAGCACAGCCTGTAAGACTCGTTGCATTTTTTGACTCCAACTCAGTCAGAGTGTTTCTATTTGCAGCCGCCGCAGAAGTGCTGTTAGCACTGTTATTGCCCCTCAGAAAGAGAAAATAATGTTTGAAGCAATATCCGTCAAAGTTTTCTTGTGCGTTGTGATTGCAACTTTTATTTCTACACATTTTCTGTTCCGTGGTTGGAACAGTACAATCTTCTTCGCGGTAGCTTACATTGTCTACAGATCGAGGAAGTGACTCGCGTAGGATATTTTTCGCTTTCTGTTTTCGGTTTGGCAGGAGCTGTACAAATATTGACTGTTTCCTTATGGGGTGCTTTGTGGTTGTTGATTTCCTTCTAAGCTTACCCTTTTGCATAGGTATCCCAAGCGAATCTGTTCGAATTCCTATCATTTTCTTTGCACAGCAGTCTCCCTTCAAATTCAGTCGTAATTCATCTAAGCCAAATCGATATTGCAGACGTTCTACTGACATACCATCCTCAATTAAGATATCGCCATCGTCAATGTACATCTTAACTGTGTACCTTATCAAGATTTCCTTGCTATGAATGCATGGTGAAAAGTGAACATTAACTATTTCCCCGTTAATTTTGCGTGCTGTTGCTGTATCGCAGTTAAGTGACACTGTTACAGGGCATTGAGGCGCAAAAGCTAAACAACTTTCATCAACAGTGTCAACTGAAATGCAATTTGTACTTTTATTCTCAGTACACTGAAAAACTTGATATTCACGTTTCACTGATCCGAGGAGTACACTGCTCGAACTAACAACACCTTCATATATCCTTAGGATTGTCTGATGATTAAATTCACTGGTTTGATGGAGATGATACCACACCGGAGTGCATGGAGGAAACGGAGACAAATTCGACATTGCTCTGGAAAGGCCAAGAAGTAATAAAGTTTCTCGGTCTCCCCAATAAATTAATTAGACAGTATCAGTTATAAGATATCGCAACCTGCGACCTTAAGACAACAGAGATAAGGATAAGTAAAAGGGGTGTTGCGACCAACAACCGCTACTCAGCGAAGTGAACTTAGTCAATAGAAGTAAGTGCCAGAAGTATGTGCTGTGGGGCTTTGTGACAAGGAGTTGAAGAGTTTGAGGAAACCAATAGTCTCTAAAAGTCCTGATAGTGTAGCCAAGGTAAAGTATATCTATTCTGTTCCTATCAATCCATCAAAGGTTGTGCATGAGGCGTACATAAGTTTTTCAACAACGTTGGTAGACCAAGGAGAGGGCGGGAGTGACACGCGACAGTATTCAGTGCCGATTGCCGATGATGGGGTTTAACAGGAGTGGTGCGTTTTCATTATATTTAGGACACACGTGTCGAGGACGAGAGCGTTGCGGTTGGTGTTGGTTTTGGTTTTTGGTGTTGTAAAAAATGGCAAAGTGAATGCGAAAGGAAAGGTAATATCATACACTGTAAGCTTTGGTTACCTGTAAATCTGGCGATCGTATGGTTAATATGAGGGTGTTGCTTTCACTTGTGAATTTGTATTGCTAATCGTTGATCGTTGTGTATCATAACGCCCTTTGCCTTTGACCATGGGAGACTTCATTGCCAACTTCCAACGCCCCGACACCGGCATCAACACTGTCGAAGGAAACGTAGCGGGCTCACGCGCAGCTACCCTCAGCAAAAAGCGTCTAGCCGAACAAGCCGAATTCGAAGCCCGAAAGTCAAAAATCCAAAAAGATTCCGAACGTGGCAAACTGGGGATTGATGCCAAATTTGATACTAATACAAATGTAAGCGCAGAAGAGAGGCTGTTTCGAGAGAAAACCGTGGGGCTAGTCACAGCAGAGGAGTTTAGAAAGGCTAGTGCAGAGGCGGAGAAGGCTCGAGCCGGTAAGGGGGTCGGCGAATTTGGGGAGGATGGGGGTGCCACTGGGCCACAGGTAACAGAGGAGGAAAGGCTGAAATTAGAGAAAGAACGTAAAAAGGCTAGAAAGAAGGCGATGAAAGAAAAGAAGAAGAGGATGGCAGCTCTCAGTTTTGCAGGTGACGGTGAGCTTCAAGAGGAAGAGGATAGAACTGATGAACCTATTGCAGAAACCAACAGTGATAATGCAAAATCCATGATGAAGAATCCTGCAGTTGACACATCTTTCCTACCGGATCAGGAAAGAGAGCAACGTGTCAAATCCGAAAAAGAGAGATTACGTAGAGAATGGCTCGAGAAGCAAAAGAGCATCAAAGAGGAGATGCTAGAGATTACATATTCTTACTGGGACGGGACAGGGCATAGGCGAACTGTGACTTGTACAAAAGGAGACACCGTTGGAAAGTTTTTAGAACTCGTTAGACGTGATCTAGCAAAAGAATTCAGAGAAATGGGCAACGTCTCATCTGATGCTCTACTGTATGTCAAGGAGGATTTGATCATTCCTCAGGACATATCCTTTTATGACCTCATAGCCACACGTGCAAGAGGGAAATCTGGCCCTCTTTTCAACTTTGATGTTCACGAAGATGTTCGATTGGGAGCCATAGATGCTAGAGTTGAGAAAGACGAGAGCCACCCGGGAAAAGGTAAGACTGCTGCATCTATTACATACGGTTTTACAAACCATGTACTCATGAATAGACATGTTCATTATTTGTATAAGTTGTCGAAAGGCGTTGGTATGATCGAAATAAACACATATTCCCAGCTTCGAGGTGGGAGATCTATGATCCAGCAAAAGAATATGGAACTTACACAATTCATGGTGGTGAGGTAAACAAGAAGAAGAAATGATCCGGGTTTGTTTTAGTCGTATTACATAAAGCAACTATTATTAGTACCATGACAAATTCAATATTCATATAATTCACTGATGCTAAAATATATTAAATAGTATCCAATCGTCAGTACTAATAAAACATCTACATTTGTCTACACGGTTCCAAACTCTGAGACACCATATGAGTTCTGCAAGTCTTTTAGGCACTGATTAATGAGTTCTCCATGGTCTTCGTCAGTGCTCTTTGGACTAGATAACTCATTTAGAGGAGGGAGATGTTCAAATCTCTCTCGTTTTGAATCAAGACGAACATTGTCTGAATATGCATCATTACGATCCTCTCTATTTGTTCGAATTCTGCCAGGAGAGCAAGACAAATATTTGAGATTTCTTTGCGGTGACGGCGCATTCTTTTTAGGAATTGACACAATGTATGGAGCACTGCCATTAGTAGATGAAGTAACCGATCCCTTTTCGACGGAACTCTTCTCGTAAAAGAAGGATTCATCCGATACGTGTGTCTCTGCAAATGAAACTTTGCTTATCTTGCTGCATACTGACCCAGAATCAGTCTCACGAACCTGGCGTACACTCCTGCCAGTTCTAATACTTGAAGCACGTGGTAGTCTATCTGGGGAGTTCCAAACGCTTTCAAGAGACTTGTTACTTCTTCGTTGCGTCTTACCGTTGATGTAATCCTGCGTTTCTCCATCCACTGTCATGAATACTCCAAATGACGTGTCCCAAACAACATTCGATTCTGATTGAACATTTCCTTTACTGCTCTTTGCAGGAGACAAAACTTGAATTCCACCATAGCCAAAACCCATTTGGGCTGAGTTGGTTGTCCACGTTGTCACGTCAGAAGATGTTCTAACATGATTGTGCCCTTTCGCCTGCGATATGTCTATTTCTTTTGTTGGAGGTGGGCTGACTAGAGCTTTTTCACTGGTATCAAAGAGAGTTTCAGGAGGACTGCCTACCACATTTTCACTAGTACTCGAAGCATCTAATTTGTTCGTAATGACTTCACCACTTGTATTGACTCCCAGCTCAGGATCTACGTTTTCGGTCTCCTGTGTTTCTTGCGTTCTATGTGTTTCAAGGGTAACTTCAGCGTTGTGACAATGATCTTTTTTCCCGTAGTCTGGATCTAAGGTACGCTTTGTTGGAGATCGCACGCAGATGAGTATTGTACACAGAAAGTAGGCTGCAACAGAGGCAACTGCGTAAACTGCTGAATCACCCATATTGCATGATTGAGGAGCAACAGGGCTTTCAGCTCCATCGGCGAACCACAACTCTTCACTACAGATCTTTGCATCAAAGAAGAGAAATTTAGCACCTCCACTTAGCATCGCCAAGATTGAGGCAGGTAATAAAACACCAGGCCAAAAGAAAGATGCTGGCAAAGGCGTAACTGTCAACAGCCAAGACGTCGCAACCGCAACAAGACTGGCACATCCAGAAATGTAAGCCATGATTCTTGTAATCTGCCAGGTCTGATCAGCTCCTACGAATGCAGACTCAAAGTTATCAGAGTATCCCACGCAGCCATTGTTGAAAGATCTCTTCCATTTATCTTCGTTCACTCCAAAGCTATCATAACTAAATAGTCCTAAGTAAGCCGTTGGACCTGATTGTTGGGTTGAACATGATGTTAGTTTTTAGAACCTATGAAGAAATGTTAACGTAGGTTCGACATTCATTTACACATAACAACAACTTACCAGGCCATACTTCGTTTATTGGAACAAAACCAATATCTAAACGGATGAAATCACACCCGGTAGAACTATACAAATCCATGAAAGCCGCACACGTGATTAGTGGGGCCATGAATAGAGGATAATAACCAAAACGACAGAGACAGTGCCGCCATAGTTTCCATACGTCTACCAATCCAGGAGCGAACTCTTCAACAACTTTGCCCATGATCGAGAATGCAAATGCTGGTGAAATAGAACAATGGATTGATGCTTTGTCTCGTGTTTCGTCGACCCGGCCGAGGAGATTTCATGTGAAATACTTTCAGCTCGACGGTTCGCTAAATCTAGGTAGGAATTAGTACGAAATTGCGCGGGTAAAATATTTTTGTCCATCTCTCGTCTGAAAAAACTCAAAACGAGACAGATCGAACGAAGCGAAGTGTTGAGGAGTGATACACCCTCTCGTCAATGATCAAACAGCCGCACCAATGTTACATCAACACTTCAAGATGTACAAACCGGCTGGTGTACTCTCACAGTTTGTGTATAATCATCGCAAGAGAAAGAATCGGCGGCTACTGGGAGATATCATCCAAAACTCAGAAACATCCATACCCGATGATGGTATCATGGCAATAGGGCGATTAGACGAAGACTCCGAGGGGCTGCTACTTCTCACTACTGATGGGCAAATGTCAAAACGAGTTAGAGAGAGAAATGTAGAAAAAGAATATTGGGTACAAGTCAAAGGCGACGTGACAAATGATGCAATAGATAAACTGTCCAGGGGAGTTCAAATTACCTTGCCTTCTGCTGCACAATTCAAAGGCCAGAAAGAGAGACAACACGGGAGTAAACCAAACAATACCTATCAAACTCTACCCTGTAAAGTACGACTACTTGACACTGAACTTGTCGACGTTACAAAATCTAAGTTAAGCAATCAAAAGAGCGGAAGTAATGAATCCACAACAAGAAAAAGGAAATTTAAGGGCACATGCAACAAGTGTGGTGAGGTGGGCCATAAAACCAAGGACTGTCCAGATAACAATATCGCACGCGGTATTGAAGACATGACGATGAAAATGGCACTGCCAACAGGTATATCTCCTTCTTGTCGAATTTCATTAGCTGAAGACTCAATTCACGGTCCAAATAGTTGGATATCCATAACACTAACAGAGGGAAAGAACCGGCAAGTGCGAAAAATGACTCATGCAGTTGGCCATCCTTGTCTAAGATTAGTACGCGTAAGAATTGGAACAGTCACCCTGGCTGGAATGACTGCTGGTGATGTGAAACCACTCGAACAATCTGAGCGGGAAGCATTCATTGTTGAAGATAGTTCAAACACGTGTGACGATGCATATGAATGTAATGTGCCAATAAGACTAGAATAAATGATTGATACTATGTAATCATTGGATTGTGCGTTTGACGAGTTTTGAGGGAAGTGTCAGGTCCAACCTAAACACCAATCGTCACAACATAACAGGGTAATCCGAGCAATAAGTAACTAAAGAGACACCAAGAATCTATAATCTATGTGGAGACAAGACGAGGGCACACAGACTACTCGCACAGGACATTAGACGAAGTCCCCTTCTCAACATTCCTCCTTGAAATGCAAGTAACATGAGCACGTTTGTCACAATTGATTTTGTCACACTGACAATTCTTCATCATGCCCATGGCATCTTGCCCGCAAATAAAGCACTTATTGGATTTGGATACCTTGCGCTTAGTGTAGCTGGATATTTCGTGTGTTGATGAAATGTTTTCTTTCTCAGACGAAAAATACTTTGATGAGTTGGAAGTGTACTTGTGCGCACAAGAGGTATCATCGTATGCAGACCAGGATTTGAAAGATGACTCTCTCGTTGGAAGTTTCGAAACGTAGGTCAATTCTTTTCTGGGCTTAGAATTGGCAGAGCTTTCTTGTTCTCCAAAGGAGTTGATAAGACCAAGACATGGAGTCTTGGGTGTGACAGCAGTTGAACTAGTTGGGATAGCCGCATCGAGCCTCGTCGAATCGGCACCAGTATCATTCATTCGACGTTCTAAATGGGACATGCGGCTCTTCATCTGCTCGACTTGTTTCTCGGCACTAGTCTTATCCATCTTGAGAGTGCGATTGGCTTCCTGTTCTTCTTCGCACTTCAACTTCCATTTTTGTACTTCTTTCTCGGCTGCAGTAAGAGCCTCATTATGCTTTGCGCGTTCCTTGTTGACACTGTCACGACTATCATTGATCTGAGAATGAAGCAACTCATTCTCCTTGCGCAGCTCTTCAATGACACTATTGAGAGATGTCACAGTGGATTCAGCCTCGGCAGCAGCAGATGTGGCATCCAGCAATGTTCCTCTGGCAGCATGCAACTCATTCTCAATACGATGGGTTCTTTCGGAACGTATCTTCTCCAACTCTTCCACCTCAACGACAGCCTTCTTCAAACAACGGATTTCATGCTCGTAATCCTCGACTTGTTCGGTCAACGCTCTTGCCTTCTTCTCTGCATCTTGCGCACGAGCTTTTAATTCGTCTCTTTCCTCCTCGGCCTCAATCTTAACTTTGATAGCCCTACTCAACTCAGATTCAACCTGAATCAGTCGACTCTCGACAGACCTAGCCGCCGAAGATACTTCATCGTGCTCGCCCCGTACAGCCTCGATACCCCTTCTCAACTCTTCGACGAGACCATGGAACTCCTCCACCTGTTTTGAGAGTGAATCGGCTTTCGCCTCGGCGGCGTCTGCCTCCGCACGAGCATTGGCAGAGGACGTGGATGCAATTTGAAGTGCAGCAAGAGTACGATCAATTTTGGATTGGAGTTGATTGGATGTTTGATGAGAGGCGTAATTTTCTTGTTGGAGGGCTTGGTTTTGGGATTGCAGCTCTTGTATTTTCTATATTGGTGTGTTGTATGTTGTGAGGAAATGATGTTGTATTGGGATCAACCAAACTAATATCGAAGCAGCGAAAGAAAATATGTCTGCTTACTACGTACCAACTTTAGATTCACGCACTCTTCCATTCTATCCATAGCCAAATCTTGGGCGTGTATCTCATTCAAACCCCTCGCCCTCTTCTTCTCCACCACATTCTCGTCTTCTGGCTCATCGGCATTACGTTTTTTACCACGATGATGCTCGACAGTATTACAATCATTCGAAAATCCATACGACACGGCTTTAAAGGCAGCACTAATCAAAGCCTTGATACGCGAACCGTGCTTGATATATTCGTACTGTTTACTGTTTCGTTTGGTTAGAGTGGTCGTGATCGAGTCGGTTTGTTTGAAACAATCGTTGGGAGCAATTGGTGTGGTGGATTTTACTGTACTATTCGCCTCGTTGTCATTGTATGGCATTTGGGGTGGCCGATCTGAGGATGCTGCACGGGTGTTATCCGTAATGGTATCGTGTTTTAAATCGACGGGATGCTCTCCTGTATCTTGTGATTCGTCCGCGGTTGTTTTGATTACGTTGTCGTCTGTCGGTGCGTGGTCATTGTTATCATTGTTGGTGGATGGCCCGGTGCCGTCGTCACTGTGCTCGTCAATAGGAGGATCTACAGCGGTCAAAACTTCGTCATCGTCTTCCATTGGTGATGGCATTGTAATGTATGATTGAATTGAAGCTGTGTGGAGCGGGTTTGTAGTGGCTGTTGTTGTGATGGTGAGAGTTAGGCTGTTATTGTTATAGGCTGTTGTTGTTGTTGGTCGTTGGAAAAAAGTCGGCATAATAGGCGGCAAAGCCTTATGTTGTACTACTAGCTAAGCCCACGAATTGAAATCTTGAGCCTACTATTATTTACACAGCTTCTGCTGAGTATCTTCTTTCAAGTGAATCTAACCCACCATGAACGCCCTCCGTCTAGCCTCCCGCATCACCCAACGGACGGCCTCGTCCCAACTCCTCAGCCGAACCGCCGGGGCAGCGTCCTCCTCCTCGACCACCCCCCTCCTCTCGCAGTATTACTCCACCACGCCCCCCGCCTTCCAATCCCCCGCCCTCCACGAACTCGGCTCCGTCGACCACGCCTACACCGACGACCGCATCGATCACATCGCCGAACCCGAACGTCGCGCCTTCACCTACCTCCTCCTCTCGGGGGTACGATTCGCCTACGCCTCTACCGCCCGCGTCCTCGTCGTTAAATTCGTATCCTCCATGAGCGCCAGTGCCGACGTCCTCGCCCTGGCCTCGGCCGAATTTGACGTGGGGGCCGTCGCCCCCGGCAAGACCATCACGGTCAAGTGGCGAGGCAAACCCGTCTTCATCCGTCATAGAACTCCCGCCGAGGTATCCACGGAGGCGGGCGTGTCGCTCTCCTTGCTTCGCGACGAGGAGACGGACGACGATCGTACCATCAAGCCCGAGTGGCTTGTGGTGTTGGGTATTTGCACTCATTTGGGATGCGTGCCCATTAGTGGCGCGGGGGATTTCAATGGATGGTTCTGTCCCTGTCACGGAAGTCATTATGATGTTAGCGGGAGGATCCGTAAGGGACCGGCTCCGTTGAATTTGGAGGTTCCGCCTTATAAGTTTACCGGGGATACGAAGATTCTTATTGGTTAGAAGAGAAGAAATATCGGTGTGCTGTGAGGGCGTGTTGTGTGTGTGTAAATGAGGCTGATGTTTAAGATGGGCTTCTCTATATAAAGCAAATCTATTGGTATTGGGGTGAGGGCATGATGCCTGAATGATTCATGTGTGTCAAAAGAAAATATTAGGAGATCACACAAATCTTTTTGGACAGATGAGTGTAATATCATGTTGTCACAGCAAATATTATATTCGATAAACAATGTGCAATTAGTAGATCATTGTAATACTGGCACTAAATGTGCGTTATACAGAGGAAGATATTGATTATGCATTTGAAATTCTAGTGTTTTAGGTCTTTGGTTTGGCAATTCTTACAATCCTCAACTAACTCTATGAATGGAGTGTGCACATGAATGAACGAATATACTACTCATCCGTGATGATGTAGTACCAACTTGTGTTTATCCATCGAATTACAGCCTCTTGGTACTTATCATATTAGTACTTTACGTCTCAGGCTAACCTTGATACAGATGCTTCTTGTCCCAAGCCTTCTCTGTTGACACACTAGTTCTCAAGCAAGACATAGCAACTGCTCTCGCCATTATCGTAAAGGGGCTTACGTATTAAAACTCTTTGTCTCGTGGGTAGGTAGTGACACATATGAATAAAAAATGTGTAGAGTACAATGTACAGATTGGTCTAAATACTATATCACTGAGTGTTTCCTGCAGTTCTTAACTTACAAATCTGCCTTGTTCTCGAGACTTACCATGCTACTGGAATCACTTGAGCAATGTCAAGATCTGAAGAGAGCCTGGCTTTTGTTTAAGAAGCAGAGATACTCACATATTCTAGTACGTACTCCACACAATTGTTATAGTCTACACAACATCTTTTAAACAAGCAAAGAACAATAATGTTAGCAATTGAGCAATTCTGATGTGAAATGCCAATGACAATTAAGTCAAAGACCAGAAGTGCAACAATGTAACTTATACTCCCATTGACAATTAAGTTAGAGGCCTCTGGTTGACATCAGTGGTGCAGCGGCTGAGAAGTTTTGAAGTAGCACAGCAGAATCAACTGCTTCACTCCTCCCTTGAGCATTGTGCTCTGTCTTGATTCTCTTCCTGGGATGTTGCAACTCAATCTCAGATAATTTCCCTGATCTTCTTCGTGACGCATCTAAAAAGTAAGATCTACGAGGATGGAGAATATTGGAGTAGTACGAAATAATGGATTTGGACGAAACACCAGTGACTTGTTCAATTTCAGATACATTGCGATGCCATGGTGGCTGGTGATTCCACGCAGTCCATGATTCTATGGATGAAGGCTTGCGTTTGTTGCTCTCTGGTGCCGATAAAGCTGATACTTGGCAGTTTGACGATGATGCACCTCCTGATAGTGCATTACTTGAAGAAACCTCTTCTTGGAAATCATCCAGAGCATTCGAAAGAGTCCCGGTACAGTCAGTTGTGCATAAGTCTTTTGAAATAGACTCTTGATTATTCACAGCCTGCCGAGCTAATACCTGCATTTTCTGACCTGCCATACAAACAAGTAGAATCGAAGCAGCAGCTATCAAGTCTGATGAGCTTTCCGTTTTCAGAGCCGCAGTTAAGCCTTTTGCACGTTTTGTTCCTCTGCTGTTGATAAAGAGTGAGCTGCGACCACGTCGTATGGGGGGTCGTATTTGGCGGGCTGATTTAATCGACGTTGTGACATTGTCATCATTGTGACATTGAACAGCAATTGCAACTGATGCGGTTATTGCACATGGTGGTAAGTTTAGGGAGTTGGAAAGACGAGAGGTCAAGTCGGCAAGCGCCTCGCTTTCTGTACTTGGAACAATGTTAGTGTTGACACTGCTGTCGTCTTGTATGACATGGTGATTGCGTGTATCTAATGCAGTGCCGGAAGACGAAGTAGAAGATAAGGAGACAACACTCGTAGATTCTCTGTTGAAAGATGAACTGTGCTCAGTTTTGATGGGCGTCGATACAGTATTTTCTTGTTTTTTAGATGGTGGTTTTTCTGACGATGCACTCTCTGGAATAGCTGCTGCTGCTGCTGCTTCTGTTGGTGCATGAGAAGTAGCAGCAACAGGTGCAACCATATGTGGAAGAACCATTCTTAGTTCCTGCATGGCCTTGGAACAATACTTAGGCCTTACTAATGGCTCCTCCCCTCCCCCACTCAAACGAAAAGTACCAAAAGCTCCACATATTTCAGTCAACGTCCTTCCTTTACCGTTCCTCTTGGCACAGAGATACAGGATAGCAGAGCCGAGAGATGCATATTGTCTGACTCTGTTCAACTCATTCGATTTTTTAGGAAACTCTTCGTAGTGCAAGAGACTCAATGAAAATCCGTCAAAATCCCCACCGCGCGAAATACCATTCACCTTCAAATGGCGTTTCTTTGCGTAATCCACCAACCATCCACTCATTTCAGGTACAATCCTATCCAATTCCAATGCAATAGCTGCACGATAGAGCAATCGGAATGCCAAGTACAATTTACCTGCTGTAGATCGAGAAGTGGCATCTAGTGATTTGAAAAGTTGTTTCCTTTCCTTCTCGTGAGTTTGAATAGTCCATCCTCCCTCTTCTCTGGGAAGATGTGTTGTTACTTCATCCAATGTTCCGTGCAGCAGTATGGCATCGGAGACCACCCATTTTCTATCCCGTAGTGGAATAATCTGCTGTAACTTGTCAATCTTGTCGTCTTTACCCATTAATTCTTCGTAATCTCCCCCACAAGTTACGCCATTCAATTGTTCTACATCCTCCCCCCTTTTTAACTTGGCATCTCGAACCTTGGTCTCCAAGACAACATTGTCATAACGTTCTTTCCACTCCTTATCCATCATGCTTTCGACTAAGGCATGAGTTTTCATCAATCTCCGTCGTATCCCCCCGAGTCGTCGATTCTCCTCGGTATTTCCCGTGCGTACGTAGGGAACTCTGCCCAGGGTGGTGGGCATAATGCCGCCTCGCCATTGTGTTTCGTCGACGGGTGCACCGACGCGTTGCTTCGCGGCTCCATCGGTGTCGTTGTCGTAGTTGATCCATTCGGGTGTTTCGGAGAGATGGTGCGAGGATAAGACGATACCGCATGTGGTACAAAGAGTGTCTCCCGTGGGATGGTCAGTGTGAATGGATGGGGAGTGGCAGTGGGGACAGGATGTCTCGGACGGCGGGTAGGTTAGTGGGGAACTGGATGGTGGCATGATGTTTTGCACGTGATGTGTTTCACTACACTGTCTGCTTTGCAAATCAGAAATGGTGACTTCACAAAGTGAAGGTGTTTAATTTATGCCCGGATCGTTTATTGGTTACTTATATTTGCAGATCTTCAATGATAAAGAGGATATGTCTCGTGGGGGAGGATTTGCTGATGTTGGAGCTTCTGCATAATATTGGAAATGGCATTTGGCAAATGGAGAAGGGTTGGTGGATGCTCGGGGTCTTCTAAATTAGCGTCAAATTTATTTTGATTGGTCGGATAAAGCAGGGGATACTTAGGGGAACTCCAACAAATTGAGGAACAACATCGCCCGCTAAATGTAACCCTATCGTTTTCTGAACTCTTAACTGACAGTTTGATGGCCATAACACCCGAGGAAGTTGCCAACCACAGCGATGCAAATGATGGCGGATATTGGGCCGTCATCGAGGGCTATGTCATCGACCTATCCGAATTTCTCGCACATCACCCTGCAGGTGCCAAGAAGATAACCAATCGAAAGGAAAAATCTATAGATATCACATCCAACTTTATCGATCACTTTGGTCATACTGTTCGTGCATTTAGAGATGCATGTAAACAATTTGAGAAAACAGGACATGCTGTTACGTTTTCGTTCGAAGAAACAAGTAATATATCAGTCAGGATAATCGGAAAGGTTGCATAACTCTTCAGTTGCCCCCTGTGTGGTTGAATCTGATTGATGATTGACTAACTCTGAGATGTCAAGCCCTCTGATCTGTCAGTTATGAGTGCTATTTAGTCTACACACTATTGATTGGTTTGCCTGTAATAATCGAACAGACACAGACTACAAAGATTACAAGGCAGATAGACGTATGTAGGTATAGCAACTTCATTATTTTTGATGTTACATCATGGCTATGTCAATAGTGTACCTATTTCTCATTTGTCTCAATTTTATTCCATGGTCAGAATTGGAATTCAATTTAATAGCAACTGATGAGTGAATGAACATCAACATAGAATCATTTGGAACGCGAGCATTTAACGCTCCATTCGTCCTCTGCGCCACCTCGCACTATGGCTTCTAAGTTTCTTAGGGCTCGCAAGGCAAGAATCGAGTTGCCGCACCATTGATGCCCTTTTCTTCTTGCGTGGCTTTTCATTAGTATGGAGAGGAGCAAGTGGTTTAAACTCAAGATTCCCGTCATCGTTCTCTACGTCACTATCATCAAGAGTGAAAGGGTTGCTCAATGTGCCAGGAGGCTCTTGATTGCCGCTGCACTCAATCTCCTCGGGTAAAGGTAGAGTGCTTGAGCTTATGGATGTTCTTTCATTGATTGTATCGAGGTTGTCAAGCTTGGCTTTCAACGAGGATATCTTTTCCTCGGAAACTTGGTTCACTTTTGTGAGAATGTTCACCTGAATCTCATACTTATTTCGTTCGGACTGCAAGGCATGAAAGGTCTTCACCAATTGTTTGTTTTTTGCGGTTAATGATGCAATCTCTGCATCTGAATCATTCTTGGCTTTCATAAGTATGTTAATGTTCTTATCTAAACCATTCTTCAGACTCATGATATTGGCAAACATTGACTTGTGGTCGGATTGCATTTGCTGATTTTCTTCTTGCAATTGCTGATTTTCTTCTTGTAGCTCATGGATATGCTGCTGTAATTGCTTGACCGTGCCTTCAGATTCGTTAATCTTAGCTTGACTTTGAGAGAGTTCATATCTCTGACTATTGACGGTCTCAGCTAGTGCATTTCTCTCCTCGATCAAAGTGTTCCTTTCGGACTGAACCTCAGCTACACGCGCCATAACTTTATCTCCAGCTTGCCTGAAGTCCGCTAGTGCCATTTCCAAGTCAGTCGTTGGAAGAACCTCATTTCTACCAGGCAAAACAGATTCTGGAGGCATCGTTGTTGCCGCTTCAATGATTGGTGGCGAGTTCAGTGGGATGCCTTGTAGCGTGATTGTTGTAGAGTTCTCCGATGACATGATGTGCTTTCGATCGTAAGTAAGAAGTTCTGAGTAATGAATTGAATTGGAATTGGAATTGAAAACGAGAGGGATCAAAAACTTCATCCAAGTAAATGTGTATCAATGATCACATGAAGTAAGGCAAAAGAAAATGAAAGCCATCAATGACAATGTACATTGCACCGAGATAGAAGTCATCATAAAGGTACCAACCATTACATTATATTCATATCAATTACTATAGCAACCATAACATGCTTTTGTTTTACTCACCTTCCTGTAGATAATGAGTATTTGTGCCTCTGATCGAATGCTGGATGTGCGATTCGTTGTTAGTAGATAGGTAGCAGTGCGCCGGGTTTGCTTTGAGCTTCGAACTGATGAGATACACCTATCTAACGTACTTAGATAGTTATGTACAGTATCCCATATCCACAACATCATCCACCAGACAACCATGTTTGCCTTACGACGCCACAGCCTTCAACGAATCACATCCACACGCACCACTCCCTCGCCCGTAGCCACAACGCTCTCTTCATGGCGTCCCTTCTCTAATGATGGCAAAGATGACGATAAAGACGATAAAGAATCAGATGCCAACTTCTTCCTCCAATCCGAAGAGACACTCCCTCCGCCTGCCGCTTATGTACGTGACTCCCTAACCGGGAAATGGACTAATCAAACTCGCGCGGAATTAAACAAGAAGGATGCTCGATTATTAACTTTAGACGAAGATTCCAAAGATGAAGAATTGATGAAACGATTAGAGGAACGATGGGAGGTTGCTTCCAAAGAGACGGAGGGGAAAGATGATGGCGATGGATTGGGTGTATTGAATTCAGAGCATGAGCGTGTAGCTGGACGGATTCTGGAGGAGAAATTGGCAATGGGGCCTATTGGTCGAGGTGGTGCTCTCCCCGCTGATGATGCGGAGGGTGATGGAGTGCCATTAACCAAGCGTGAATTGGCAGCCTTGAAGGGATACGCAGAAAAACGCTACAAGGTCCACCCTAAAGATTTCGAACGTGAGTTGGAAGAAGATCCCGAACTCCTGCCACACAGTTCCATCTCATCGGGGAATGCGCAGGATCGAAGCAATATATTGAATACCGATTCGGATCTAGCCTACCTCAATCAAAAACTAAACAAAATGGCATTCGCCCCGGAAGGGACAGAGCATCAATATTCCGATCCGTTTGCAGATTTACTCCCAAAAGATTTTGATCCGGCACGTAAAGTGAATCGACGTCGTGCGAAACCCTTACCAACCAAGTCATTGCATCACAACAACTTAGTTTTATTGAGAAGGTACTCCACACCCGGGGGCAAGATTATGAATCGAGTTCAAAGTAGACTAGGCGCCAAAGATCAACGAAAGATAGCCAAATTGATCAAACGTGCACGTCATTTAGGATTAATCCCTCATATGGGTCAATGGAAATTCGAAGACCATGGTTCATTGCATGATCATACATTGGATGAAAAGAAGGATTGGGAGGTAGAGTTGGAAGAGAGGGGATTATGGCCTCTGGCAGATGGACAGGAAGTGTTCAAAAGGTATTATGGCATGGATGAGTTGTTGGATAGGGCTGCTGGAGAAAGGGGCACTAAGAAGAGAGAACAGTTGGAGGAGTTGTTGAGTGCGGGTACGCAGGAGTGGCATGAGAAGATGAAAGCGAAGGAGGATGGCGATAAAAACCATGATTAAATACAGCTCTAACTCTAGCTACTACATAGGTTTAGTATCTTAGATTAAATGCTTTCTCTATGGTAGCAGAGTCAAGTAACAAATTACTATTTCATGTTTGTTTGTACATCATAGTAGCCATACTTCTTCGCGGTGGGCTACAAAACTCGAGGTGTTACTTCTCCCGATCGAACATCAATGCTCCCGATCTTTGTTTGCTCTCCATCTTCTTGCAATGGAATACTCGCCGCAGCAGACCCAACCTCAATAAAATATCCCAATGCCTTCTCCACCTCATCATACTGCAAACTCAGTAAGAATGGATCGCCGACATTCTTTCGCATTCCCAAAGTTGCAGTGGCATCTATATCTTCCAATGACGATATCAAACGTTTGTACGCCAACAAAAGATCTTTCGCCTTGGGTCCATCCTCGCCACCCCTCACTAGTACAAGCATATTCTTTCGTATACCGTCGAGCGGTGGTTCACGTAAACATTGCTTCACACCCACGTAATTGTTGGATTGCGCCACTGGTTTAAGACGCAGCGGTAGCTGAGTTTGCAGGTTGGTCAATGCGCGTAATGCCGACTGACTTGCAACCTTGTTGGTAACGTCAGCATTGACTATTTGGGGTAAGACAGACATTGTGGCAATGATGGATGATACTGTTGGAATGGCTAAAATGGCACGTCGACGTGAGAATCTTCTGTGTAGCATATTTGACACCGGTTGGGATGGAGAAGATTCTAAAGCAGTATTAACCTCATCTTCCGTTTGTGCTGCTGCTACGCAAACCACCGGTGCATGTGGAGATGCATGTCGGAGGACAAATGTCATTGTATTCGTCGCTGTTAATGTGTGAGGAGCGAATGCAGAACAACTGAAACTGACCAAAGAGCAATACATGCAGGCAAGCGATAGCAGCATCGATGTGCGTCGCTGTAACATTGAACTCAGAGGCATTTGGATTGTCATCTCGTGGAAATGTCTCGTTGCTATTTTCATTTTGCCTTTTCCTTTGTTGGGGGTGTTGACAGTCACGTGCATTTGCAGGGCGCAAAACTTTCACCTTCACTCTAGCGAGCAGCCCAGCGCCCATTCAGCGCCCAGCCCCAACCGACAGAAGCCAGAAACAGAAACAAAGATAAGGCAACCATGTCATGAAGTCATGAGCGCAATAATAAAGCGGCACTGACTCTCTACTCTCTCCTAACACCTGCAACAGCACCACCCAGATCAACACACATAACTACAATATAATGGCAACCGACCTAGCCCCCCTCCAAACCGCCCTAACCTCCTGGCAATCGCTCGATCTCCCCTCCCTCCGTCCCTCACTCTCCTCCACGGCCTCCTCCCTCCTCGAATCCAAAGAACGATCCCTCAAGGTACGCAAATCTCTCGCCGAGAACACCAAATCGCTCAAACGCGCCATCAAAACCGCCGAAGCCGACATATCCAAAGACAACATTGACACTCTCGCCGAAGAATGCAAATCCACCATCAAATCCTATCAAGAAGAAATCGATGCATTGACGCGTCGGTGTAAATTGGCCGAGAACAGTTTCGTCTCGTTGTATACCAGTATATATGACTGTCGCGATCCCGCCTCGGCATTGCAGGAGGCGTTAGACGTGATTGAGGCGAGGGATAAACAGGTGGATAATTTGTTACGGGGGATGGAGGAATTGAATACAGAGATTGAGGGTATTACCGAGGAGAAGGCCGGGTTGAAACGGGAATTGGAGGAGGTCAAGGCTGATAATGTTGGGGGGAAGGATGTATTGGGTGGTGGAGGGGAAATAAGTTTGGCAGAGAGGGAGGAGTTGATTCGGTTGAGGGGAGAGGTTGCAGAGTATGAAGGTGAGATAGTTTCATGACTTGAATGTTGAGTTTGCTGCCTACCTAACAGACAATGGTTCGTTATTATTACAGTTGAATTCAAGGGACTCAAGAATCAAGACATTACAATTCGGAAATTGGAGGCCAAGATTGCTGAATTGGAAGAGAATAAGGAGGAGGAAATTCAGAAGGAGTTGAAGTGAGTTATCTGTGTTAGTTTTTGATTCAAAAGAAGCCATGTGATCATTTATTTTTAACCCTACAATCAATCATAACTCAACACAGAAAAGCCCAAGAAGAGCTAGCAGAATCCGAGGGACGTCGTGCTACCGAAGCACTCGAAAGAGAGGCTGCCACTGCACGTAAACTCCAATCGGTAGAATTACAGCTACGCGCCGAGAGGGCCGGGAGAGAAGCAGCGGGAACACAACTACTCAAGGCAGAAGATGGTCAGGGTGAACGAGAGGCAGCCTGGGAGGCTCAGCGTCAGATTCTGATTGGAGATTCTGAACGTTTACGTGAAGAAATGGCTGATATTATTAGAGAGCGTGATGGTTTACGCCTTAAGATGGGAGTGCTTGAAAACAATGATGATGGTACAGATGGTATTGAATCAGCTCCTCCTTCTTCGGGTGGAGTGAAGTTGAAGTTATCTGAATTTATCTCGGAAAGGAGGGCTTATGAAGCAGAGATTTCCGAACTCTCCGATACGTGCAATGCTTTGAGAGATGAACTTCGCATTAAGGAGGAGAGTGCTGCCGACGATCATAGGTGAATTCACAAAATACATGTTTCTTAAAGTGCCTGCTGACTGCTTTCTTCTTTCTTACATAAAATCTTGCTTTGATTTGTAGGGCATTGCGAACAACAATTGAATCATTAGAGCGTGATAGGTCGTCTCTTTCAAACCAAGTGTCATCCCTGGAACTTCGAGTAGCCAATGCACCATCACAAGATACAATCGACAAAATGCGTCACGAACTACGTATCCTGAAAAGACTCGAGTACAATGATCTCGATCAAGATGGAGGTGATCCTGAAATGACTCCTGGCAACGACGACGATTTGGAGTCTGTTCTCGTATCGAAATTGCGCAAATGCGAGACAGATCTGGTGCGCGAAAGGAGAGAGAAAACAGAAGGACTAAAAGAGAAAGATGAATTGAAGAAACAATTGGCTGAAGTTCAACAATCTTACAATGATGCTGAACAACTCATTGCGTCTTTGGAAAACGATCTTCAGATTGCAGTAGCAACTCCTAGAACCACACCCAGTGTCAGTCGTTCCAATAGTGACTACGCCGCAGCAAAAACTCCCAATCCCAACACTCTACTTAATATTCTTGATCCAAATGCCCCTCCTGTTCCCAATCCACCCTCTTCGGGTACTAATACATCTTCTACTTCCGTGGAAAAAGCCAATGATGACCATTCTGTCGCTACCATTGTCATGGCTCAGCGTGATCGCCTACGCGCTCGTTGTGATGCATTGGAAGCTGAGAGGGATAGCTTCAAACGCGAATTGCAAGTACAAGTACAGGTAAAGACTTCTGCTCTGCGATCATTACGTTCTTGCTTTATAAAATATTGACAATTCTGTGCCTATTCCTCCCTCGCAGACTACCGAGTCGCTCAAGACTGACAATACTAAACTATATGAAAAGGTACGCTATCTTCAAAACTTCAGCAATACAGGCAAGTCTTCCTATGCGCGAGGTCGAAATGATAGAGACTTGGATCTGGAGGCGTTGGAACAAAGATACGAAGCAAGTGTTGATCCTTTTCGTCAGTTTTCACGAGCTGAACGACAAAGAAAGTATAATGAGATGAGCGCCATGGAACGTATAGTTTTCATTGGATCGAAGACTATGCTTGCCAATAAACAGATGAGGACAGTGCTTTTCTTTTACGTCATGGCAATGCATCTTCTAGTTTTCGGGACTACACTCAATTGGAGTCACTCTTCAAATTGTGACTTCATACACCAACACGAATCATTGGCACACTTTCATGGAGGGGTAAGTATGGTACTGCTGTTTTTTTTTTTACTCGAAAATCAGTATTAACTTCTTAGCTATCAATGTAACCAGGTTCCATTGCCAGAAACGAAAAATGGGTCTTAATGTTGCCAACACTGCTGCTGCGATTGAAAGTGCACAGACACGCTAAGAAAATATTCTCTGATAACTTCTTAAATCTAGTACTTATCTATTATTACCAACAAGAATACAATCATGCCCAACCCTATAGAGCGAGTTGCATGATTCAATCTGGAACTAGATGCTAATGGCGCACCTTCGCAAAATGAAACACCTGCGATTGTGCCAACCATCTCACAATCCAATCCTTTCATCTTTGGTATGGCACGTTGCATTGCTCTGAAAACACGAAGGTGATTACCTGCATTAGCTTGTGTTCTTGGAAACCCCTCTACCATGACCTGCGCTATATCATTGGCGGCACTTGAATCAACGTCATGTATGAGAGGTAGAACTGATTGTGCCACCACATAACCTTCTGGTAAGAGGTAATCTGCATCAACAAGTTGGCTCAAAAACAAATCATTTTCCAATGCTATGTAAAGAGTGCTCTGAATCAAGGGAACTGTCAAGGCATTCTCAATATCTTTTATTGTCTTGGCGAGAGAATCACATGCACCCACATCTATTTCTCCTTGTGCGGCGTAAAGCAGTGAAATAATCTTTTCATTCGATTGCGCATTGTTGGATGTTGTGCTGCATGTGTTAAACTGCACGCACATCCTCTTGGCCAACATGTACAGCAAGACTCCATCATATGTTCCTCCGTCTATCTCGCCTTCCGAAAACCCTATAAAGTAAGCTGCTCCTGCATCTAATGAATTATGGGCATCGACTTTCTTCTTGTCTCGACAAAAGTCAAGAGCGGTATATAGACGTTCACACACTGCCATGTATGAAACCATGTATCGCATGCTAAGCAAAGATATGGTTAGATTCTTACATTCGACAATGATATATCAACCTAGTAACAAGCTTACCTGAAGGATACCACTTTACGACGATCTTCGTCAGTTGCCAGAGCAAAAACACCCTCTTTTTTGAACGCGTTGCGAATGATTGTATCTGCGTAATCAACGTCATCGTCAAAGTATCTTCGAAAGGAGGCATAGCTTGGTACTAACTCTCTCCCTGCACTTGTTGCAAGACTTTTAATTGAGGTACCAAAGCTAGAATATTCCTCGTGTTGATAGAACTCATAGCCAAGATCAAAGAGCCCCTCTCTTTTTGTAGAAAAGATGTTCAATCCATTAACGATGAAAGCCTCAATATTTTTTATGTCAACATCAAACTTTGAATGCTACAATGATTAGAATAAGATGAAAAGGTTAGAAAAAATATCAACTCTCCTGTATGAATGTACAGAATAACTAAATATGTTACCTCAAGAACATCGTCATGATCCCCGACATAGCTGAACCCAACCATTGTATCATGTGTCATCGCCTCTTGGCAGTTTGTAAAGTTGTTTAGAGGCATGTAGCCAACCTGTTCGCAACTTAATCCTGGGAAACAAGGAACTTCTCAGAAATCTTCAAGAAAAATGACTCAGTATTGTTTGCTCGTCGAACTTACCTAAACAGTCATACATGCTTTTGATTCTAGAAAACACCTTGTCCTTATCAACGTCTACAACATCGTTATCTATCAAATCTCCTTTTAAGTCCAAAAACGTGGTTCTTGAGCATGTTGAAAATAGTGGGAGTACAGAGAGAGCATACATTTTGATTTTCACCGCATCTCGGATGCTTAAGTAGTAGTATAGACCACGAAGTAACGGAATTGCCATCCAGGGAATGAGTTCATCTACGATGCTCCTCAATTTCACGTGAGATGTTGGACTGGTGGAACAGCTTTTGGTAAGTGTCATGTGACTCTTAGCTTGATTGAATAGATCAAGTATGCGTGTGTTAACTTCAGATTGAGAACCTTCGGGGATTGTCTCGTACTTCTGGCCAACAAATTCAGTAAAGGCATATAATAAATGGCCTTGAGTTGAACTCCCTGTCTCCTGGCTGTCACCAATCCAATACGCTGCAGCCTCGTCGATGTAAATTGAAGGATCTTCTTCGGCTAATCGACAGGCGTCGTGGGCAGAATACATCTTGTGGACAACCTCCATCCATACATTCAACACAACAGCGGCGTTGGGGGCCGCTAGGTTCCGCTGCCTGTCTTGGGAAAAAAGGAAATCAAGAACCATTGAATCTGCGTATATTGTGACTGGCCTACCAAGAAATTCTGCGAAGAAGTTCAAAGTTGAGCAATATTTCATGTACAACACAAGAACTCAAAACATCTAAAAACAGACGTACCTTGATCTCTATCTGATAATCCAAACACAAAGCGGTTGTAAATGGGATTTGTTGTCATATCACTCGGTGCATCCGTACTGAATTTTGAGACCGAGCGTTTCCCCGTAAGCTGACCTATTGCACTGTATGTAGGGGAATTCGCACCTGCTTCATATAATGCAATAGCATCCCACATATGGTCAGCTTTGATTTTTTCTTCAATATCCCGAATGTCTAATGATATTGTTGCTCGATCAGTGACATAGTTTGTTGCCGTGTATAATCCATTAGAAAGGATTGAAGGTTCATCAAGGTTGACAGAAGCAGGAATTTCAGAGGGGTTGCATAGAGAGTGGACATTTGAAACTGTATCACAGTCAATATCTGATGATGGGTTTGAAAGAATAGTCTGAAATGCGCCAAGAACAGCAGTCGTGTTGATATGTTCGCCCCTCTTGCGAAAACGCATTTCTTTCTTGATAGTAGATGCTGCTTCTGGATCAAATTTGGATACAAACGGCAACACAGACATGCTGGCGATGAAACCAGCACCCGTGTTGTCATCAGATGATTCCTCTGCGTAATAAATGAGGTTTTGGATCAAGGACACCGAGCATAGCCGCACAATTGATTGCAAATTATCTGTCAAAGCGGGGCACAGTGAAGAAGGTGAGGAGCCTGCATTCACGTCGTTTAGCAGACCTTGTCCAGAAATCAGTAGCGCAATTAATTCATCGGTGACCGTAGAACCATCTTCCGTACAGGTATCAAAATGAGGACATAATTCGTTTGAGATGCTAAAAAACATCCAGCCCTCACTGGTACGGTTCACACCAGAACCCTCCTTCCCTTCCACTGATCCAATCAATAAAGCGGCACCACCATCCCATGCATTAAGTGCTCGTTGAGTATTCGTGTCACAATTAGATGCAGCCAAGTTCAAGGCCTCAAGTGCACTCAGATATGATACAAATGATTTGATGGAGGTTGTCACAGCGAGCTCTCTCTGCTTTGATGTGGCCTTTTCAAACTTATCACTCCCATCAAATGCACTGTTTATAGAGAGTATAATTGAATAGTGAGTTATTGTACTGCATTATGTCAACTCTTTCGATTTGGTGATCTCACCTGTTAATGAAATCATCAATGTAGTTTCCCGGAGACCTTGAAAAGTAATCGGAGTAGATCTTATAGGAGTAGAAATCTGTCTCTCCAATCGTTTCACTTTGGGTGAGATTGTGAAAAGATACGAAACCAAATATATCTTCGTTATCGTAATCATAGTAGTTGAGTCCGTTCATATATACTTCACTCGCTGTTGTATACTTTTTAAGACTCATGAGCTGATGAATTGCAACCGCATCCAAGTCCAATTTTGCTGGCTGCGTTTTGAAAAGTCAATGAATGGTTAGCAACAAATCTGTGATTATGGTTTGCATTGGTGTCAAAAGAAATATTTCCTACCAGTATTGTTTTGGTTGCATTCAATGGTGTATAGCCTATCATGTCAAAGTCGTCCTTGCAGGGAGGAATTGTTTCATCTGCTAAAATATGACTCCCGATGTCCTCACATTTCAGACCAAGGCAATTCAATTGCTGATAAAGCGCATCAATGATTTTTGGGATTTGATATGTTTTGAAGTCTCCTATCACCAATTCTTCGTAAAGAGAATCCTTCAGGCCTTCGTGGCCGCAACGAGAAATGTGTGGCAACACAGCAAAAGCAAAAAGTTCTACGTATGCCACCTGCTTCATATTGTTCTCTTCTGTGTTTGTCCAAAAGACCATTGTGAGAATCATTAATGTCAGAAAAGAAAGATAGACAACTACGATGTCTTACCAAGCATCGAATGAATAAACCCCTGTATCAATATGGCTGTCATATAGGATATAACTTCTTTGAAAATCTTACGCAATGAAGTCACTGCCTTCGCATCAGTAGTGCATCGACTGCTATTGACAAAGTAAGTGGTTTGAGCCAAGTTTAACCTAGATATGATCTCTCTGTTCAATTTTGTCATGTACTCTCCACTTGAACTTTTATGAGAGAAATTCTCACCCAGCTTTTCAGCAAGTTGATACAATAGCCCTCCGTTGTCGTCGTCAGAGACATTACCAATCCAAAGTGCTGCAGCTTTATCAATAGAACCATACTTGGAAGCATCACCGACTTTGCATTCTTCGATTGAATCATAAAGTTTGTGAATAACAAACATCCACAATGACAATACTATGCAAGGAGAATGACAGGAGAAAATTTGAGAAAAATCTCGAAGTAAGAGTGGCAACACACTGATGCAAATATAAGCCTTACCCTTGACGGACATGCAGCCAAGTTTTATGTTGTTGTCAATGGCATCAGATATGATCGTATTGCTATACTCCACAGCAGGAAGTTTGTCGAATAACAATGATCCATCTGTTTTGTCAATGTCATCAATGAAAGAGTAAACATATTGATTAAAGAGTACTTCGTCGGACATGACATTTTTTGCTGTGAGCGATAGTGACTGAAGAGTGAACCCCGATGAATCATCATTAATGTATATACTCTTGGCAATTTCCGAGTCTGCCGCATTGCACATTTTGTTCATAGTTGTCGTTAAACCACTGCTAATATCAGACACATCCGTGAACGGAGTATATTCTCCGCTAGCCAGTGTCAATCCGATGCTGTTTGGCGCTGCTGTCGATTTGGTATCTGCGTCACTAGCAATTATTCCTTCGCAGATGGTACTCCCTAAAAGACTGCAGTCGATACCTCTTAAATCAACATACTGTTTGAGCGCAGAATACACTGCTTCAACCCCATCTATGAGTATCAAGTCCGATGGAAAATCTCCCAGGTTTATCTCAACAACATCTGCAGAATCCTGATCGGCTGTTTTCATAAATGGCAGCAGTGAAAACGCTGATACGTGTGCCAAAAGGTAATGCTTGTCATCTTGTGCGATAGAATTCAAGTGGTAAGCGAGATTGTCGATGATGATTGCCTGCAGATATGTTTCGATTATTTCAACCTCGTCCTCAAGTTTATCACAATTGTTCAAAGATATGATGCCATCCGCATTGCTAAAGGCAGAAACCAGTTTTTTGTTGATGATAGAATCACCATTTTCATCACATGAGGAGAATTGCTTACAAACCACTTGTGCCATTTGAAATAAGAGATAACCGTCAGTGTCCGAGCCAGATTCTAAATGACCTTCAGCCCAACCAATTATCAAAGCCGCCGCACGATCAAGAAAAGCTCTGGACACTAAAGAATCGTTACCATCACGACAGCTCTGAACTCCTTGGTGCATTTGCTCTAAAATGGCAATATGCAAATCTATTGTAACTAGTGCAAGACCAGCTGCTGCACTGTTTTCCAAGGGAGATGAGGAAGCAAAACTGCCACTACCTTGAATTGCTGAATCTGTGATTTCAAGATAATTCAGCCCAAACTCGCTGTTGAATTTGTTATAGATATCTAATACTAGTGGATGTTTGGGCACTTTGAGACTATGAAGCGACATGTATGTGGTGTCTTCATTTTGTCGCATGTCGTCATTTATCACATTCCGCCCATTTTTATAAACATCATACGCTGCATCATTGGCCTACATAAAGTTGTGTGAGTGCTAGGAAGAGATACAAAATACCTCCAATAACTTCTGTTGTACTTACCTCCATCAAGATGAAAGTCAAAATTGTGCTCACATCAAGATCTATCTTGGATAATGTAACTGCCGATTTGGAGTATGGCGCGTATCCAGCAATGTTGGGAATGTAATTTGCGTCGGTTGTGTCAACACAACCCGGCCAACTTGAATCAGCAGATGTGCTAGTGCCAACTAAACCACAGTATATGCCAAGACAATCGTACCGGTCTTGTAATAACTGAAGTGTCGGTCCAAACTTCGACTCATCAAAACTAGCGTTGTTAATTACCAAATCACTGAACATTTTGTTCAGCACGTCTTCGTCACAAATGGATAATTGGGGTAGAAGAGCCAAAGAATAAAGCTAATTGATAGGAACATATTGACACCTAAAGTCAGCAGCCAATAAAATAAAAAGCGACCAAGGCATATGACTTAAATGGCTTACAATGAGATAGTCCCGTTCACTCGCTGATTTTCCCGCTTTTGACGCGAGGTCAACAATAAAGTTCTGGACTAGTGGCACCGTCATCAATCGTGTTATCGTGAGGACATCCTTGCTCATATTCTCTGCGACTTCATCGGCATCATTAGGAGACAGATCTTTGCATGTTGCATATTCTGATTGTAGATCACTTAGAGCATCGGTCATTTCTTTGTTCACGTCTACATTTTGGTTGATGAAATTACTTCCGGCTCTTGAAGTCCACGCATACAGGCTGCCACCTACATTTCCATCCGTATCACGTGATGAGCCAAACCAAAATGCAGCAGCATGATCTACTGGGTTAAATCCTATTTCTGTATCCGATGCAGATCCGTCACGGCAAGACTCAACTGCTTTATACAACTCCCCCACCATTGCCATCCAGACGCTAGTCACACGAATGGTCTCAGCTGTTAGTTCTCCATCGAAACCACTCTTCTTGTTAAAACTGTCTATAATGATACTATTGGCATACTCAACAAGATCTCCATCATCGAATTTTTTGTTGCTATAGCCATCACCATCATTGTCACCATCCCCACTTACCCAAAGTCTATCAATTTACATACAATGGTAAGCTAATGTTAATGTTGGACGGGAACGAAATATATCGAGGATCGTCATTGGAGTACTCACCCATACATGTAAATTATCTGCATTGGGTTGATTTTAGTAACCTGATTCCGTGAAAATGTTGTACTAAGACTTTGTAAGGTAAGACCAACTTCTACTTCTAGCGTGTAAAAGGCAAGCCCGGCATCTTTGCTAGTGCCCGGTTTTTCGATTTCGTCGAGCAAACCAACTAGTTTAATGCTGTATCAAAATAATGAGTTTAGTGTAAAAATGTCAGAGCAAGTTGCTGCTTTTGAGGTTTATAAACTCACATATGATCAACATTCGATGTAGGAGAGTAAGCTCCAGAATACAGTGGTGAGGTAATAGTGCCATCACTAACAGCAGCTACACCTTCATCTAGCACAGTAGAAGAAATTGGACGAGCAGTTACGCTTGGAAGATAGGTTGGATAATAAGTCTTATCAGCAGCTGGGCTTGCTGTCACACTTGGTGAATTGGTTGGAGGGACTACAGTTGGACCTACTGTCGCACTTGGTGACCCAGTAGGGGAGTAGGTTGGGTAGTCCATGTTTGGATCAATATACCCTGCCGGGCTTAGCGTAAAGAATGCAGTCATCACTGCTGTTGATGTTGTGATAGTGTCGCAATCAATATTGTAAATGATACTACAATCGATAACATTGTGTCTTTCTACATATGATTGCAATGCATCCAAGACAGAGTCCATGTCGCCATCTGAATGTGCTAAACCGAAGACACCAAGAATGATCTTGAGTGTCGCTTCGGCGTCAGTATCTTCAAATTGTATTAGTGGATATAATGCAGTAGCATAAGCTATGTATTACATGAAAGAGTGTCATTTTATTAGATCGGACTAAAGATCAAGCCCAGCAATTGTGTGAATTTCGCTTACCGTATCCATTTGCTCGGTAGAGCTCTGCAGGGGTTTCTCCATTCTTAATTTTGTTGGCATAGTAGGCAACTGCGTCAATGAGCACAGTCTGTTCGCGGAAAATATGTTCAAAAAAAGTCTAGTGGTGAGAAAATGCTGTGAATTGAGAGGGGTGACCGTGGACAAATTTGCGAGACTGACCTGCAAATACATCACAATTTGATATTGAACAACTGCTTGTGCGGACATGCAACTACCATCTTGCAGAAAGACCTTGCCACCTTCGAGGGTTTTTAAAAGCTCTTCATTTACCTCTGCCTCTTCGCCTTCATTGCAAGTTCCAGCGGTGAGACACATCAATTGCCCTACACCGTAGATCATCGTTCCTTTGGCTGTTCTCAAAAATCCAACTAAAGAAGCAACAGCTTTGTCCCATTCGGATGTATCTTGTTGATTTATTCCATCATTGCAACTATCAACTGCATTCCACATTGAATCATATGCATAAATTGGCAAGACAATTGTACCAAGCAGAGCTTTTACAACCTCACTCCTTTCGATTGATGATGCCAAACTGAAATCATCAGTTTTCATAATCACACTTTGAACCAAGTCATCTATTGAGTATTCATTATCATAATCCTCTGCTATTGTATTGTTCTCATGATTATCTGACTGTGCCATATCAGCAAGAGAAACATCATCCATGGTTTGCGACAGTGAAAGGCCGAACTTGTTCCAAAGATATACATTTAAAGCAGCATCATTTGCCTATTGTAAAAAAATGATGACCTCCGACATTAGAACAATGTTGAGTGCGCGTCATTTTTTCACATATAAATATAACGCACCTCCATCTCCACAAGTACTCCAATTGTAAGAACATCCAAATCTACCACTGCAGACTAATGTAAATGATAAGACATGAGCACAGAATGCAGATTGAGAGAAAACACACACTCAAAGAAAATCAATGCACACGTACCTGGAACATTCTATCATAACTCCCTCGATAACCAGCCAATTCAATATTCATAGGTGGATCAGTACAATCTAGAGAATCGATTACAATGTCTGTTTGGGCCTGAAATCCAATTTGATCACACGTAACACCAAGACACGTCAAGCTATTGAAAAGAATTGCCAAACTTTTTCCCAGAGTAGCTGTATCGAGTGTAGCAGCATTTGTCACGAAATTTGCATATAATGTGTCAAACGATTGTGCATCACATACTCTGAGTGGAGGCAGCGTAGACAATGCGTACAGCTATGAAAGTATATAATGTAAGAAATTGCAACCAAATCAAAATCAATGAGCTCACTTCACTTCTACTCACAATCAAATAATCAATAGTGGTTGTATCGGGGGTTTCCACTTTTGCAACTTCATTCGCATAATAGATCAAATTCTGAACTAAAGGAATAGTCATCTGATTCGTCAACATAACTACCAATTTATCCATTTCATATTCCTGTTCATCGGTGATTTCGGTATCCCAAACATCCAAACAATTTGTTAAGGTAGATTGAAGTGTACTGAATCCCTTTTTCATTGCGTCATTGACATCGAATCCATCGTCACCGCTAAATCGTTGTCTAGTGCGAGCTACCCAAGCATAGAGACTTCCACCCTCTGACGAAGTTTCATCATCATGTGTCCCGTAATAAAACGCAGCTGCCTTATCAATTGGACTTACATACGTCAACGAATCCATATCATCCGGCCCCGTATGACACAGGGCACTCGCATCATACAACGATTGCACCGTTGCCATCCACATATTGGTGACACGGATAGTCTCGGCATTCAGCTCCGAATCATACCCGGAAGCCTTGGTAAACTCATCAGTAATAATAGTATGCCCGTAATAATCGACCTTTTCACCTAAAAACTTCATATCCTCTCTTTTCTGATCCGCTGTATTTCCATTACCATTGACACTCCTGTAATAACCATGGAGATAGATTGCATACAACGGATTGGTAGTTTGATCCAATATGGTTGAAGAGATATTGGCACCGATGGATTGGAGGGAGAATTTTGATCCCGGGGTGTATTTGGAATACAGTTGTTGACCTATGGTGGCGTCTGGTTCGGCAGAGATGGCTTCGATCAATTCCGTGAGGTCTTCACTGTGTGTATAAAGATAATGGAAAGGAAGGTTTGAGTGAGGCTGCTCAAGTTTGAATATTATGAATGAAAGACGCGAACTTACATGAATCCCACGTCAGTTGTCGGCACGTACTGTCCCCCCAACAGAGCTTCACTCGCCGCTGCCTCAACGTTTGTGAAGCACTTGATAGTGCCATACAAATAGGTCAACAGCAGCACACATGATTTGAATCGGCTGCTAATTCCCCCCCTTCCGTTTGACGGGATTGGTAATGCGGTGCTCATGGTGTTTACAGATTGTGACTGGCTCTGTTACTACTACTCGGCAGGCTTTATGATAATATTATGCTGCCCTGTCCGTTTCTTTCTCCAAGGCGTAGTGAAGCCAAATGAACCCTAAATTCTATCTTTTGCGTTTGTTGAAAGTATGGCGGCGGCTCCAAAATCGCATTGCCCTGACGACGATGAGTTTTAGGTGTGAGGTGTGTGGTGTTGACTGTGAGGTGGTGCAAAAAAAAATGAGAGAAGAATCTTTTAGAACTTATTTTGGATTTCTCTACGTAGGAATAGGTAATGTAAACTGAAGCGAAAGATTTTTTTGTCGACCTTGCTTTTTAGGGCCATTTTTTTCAGTAGTTTTGGCTTCGGATTGCTTCGGATTTAGGAGATATGAGGAGGATCAGGTGATTATGTCTGTGACCGTAGATTTAGACTTTTCAACGGATCTAAACTC
>JALLPH010000063.1:0-35969 GCA_036939855.1 Cyclotella choctawhatcheeana
GAGCTGTGTAGCCATCATCCCAATCACTGACTGCAGGAGCAGCTGGCATCCATCCTGCTGAACCATCGTCATAGTAGTAGGATCCAGATTTGCCTCCTTTGCCGGCGTAGTACGATCCATCGTCGTAGTAGGAGGATCCAGACTTGCCTCCCTTGCCAGCGTAGTAGCTTCCATCGTCTCCGTAGTAAGCACCAGACTTACCTCCCTTGCCACCGTAGTAGTAACCGTCATCTCCAGAGATAGAGCTGCCGGACCAATCGTCAGTCCAACCAGTAGGTTCTGGCAAAGGTTCTGGCAGAGGCACTGGAACTGCAGGCGCCGTCCATCCGTCGCCAGTCCATCCATCGTCATAGTAGTAGGATCCAGACTTGCCTCCTTTACCGGCATAGTACGATCCATCATCGTAGTAGGAGGATCCAGACTTGCCTCCCTTGCCAGCGTAGTAGCTTCCATCATCTCCGTAGTATGAAGAACCAGACTTGCCTCCTTTGCCACCGTAGTAGTAGGTAGGAGCTGTGTAGCCATCATCCCAATCACTGACTGCAGGAGCAGCTGGCATCCATCCAGCTGAACCATCGTCTACATAATATGAAGAACCAGACTTGCCTCCTTTACCAGCGTAGTAGGTCGCAGTTGTGTATCCATCATCCCAGCTACTGCTTCCATCGTCGTAGTAGTAGGATCCAGACTTGCCTCCTTTACCTGCGTAGTAGCTTCCATCGTCTCCGTAGGACGAAGAACCAGACTTGCCTCCTTTACCAGCATAGTAGTAACCGTCATCTCCGATAGGCTCAGGCAAAGGCACAGGAACAGGACCGCTACCACTGCCCCATTCTTCTAATCCTCGGTGCTTACGGAGGCTACTTTTGCGACCTTGAACCTGTGAGGTAAGTGCAGCTAAGTAAATGGCAGCGTGTGTGAACTTCATCGTATCTCTGGCTAATAAGAACACAATTGATCAGGATAAGTGAACAGTTTTTTTATGTCGAGATCGATAGAGATTCGTAACTTCACGTGTGAAGCCCTGAACTTGATTCTTTATTGCTAGCTTTATTCCACTTGGATTCTCACGACAATCCATGACTCGCGGCAAGAAATCTCAAATATCGTATCAATTTTTCACTCCGATTAGATCTCACTGCTGAACCGCATCAATAAGCCAGCTGGTCCCACAGTAACGAGGATAGAGTGTAAGTCGTCCGATCAGTCTTGATAGAGACAGATACCCAGTGGTGCCTATTGCTACCCATTTGATAGATACTCCGTCTTCGAATGTTTCTGCTTGGAATGCCGATGGAACACCTTTGCTTCGGCGCGACGCTGTGGATGCCCTACAAAAACAAAAACCTCTCAGTCACGCCGCCTAGGAAAGCAGAAGGAGAGATGCCGATGATAAGGCGGGGGTTGATTGTTGATTGTTGATGCGATGGGCGGTGGTTGCTGGGAGTGGTGGGAGTGGGAAGTGGGAGTCGTGTCGCGCGGGTCGTGGTGGCAGTGGACAAAGGAAAGAACTGAAGGGCAGGTGAGAGGCGCGCCCCGGGCGGGCACTATCTACAGGGGGTTGGAGTTGGAAAGGTACTTAGATATCATCTACTCCCAGACTCCCAGGCTCTCCCAGGGCCCAGGGCCCGCCTACAGTTGTTGTTTGGAAGGTCAGATTTAGTCAGCGTACCTAGACCTAGTTATTCCTATGTATATGTATAACAGACCACCACGAGGGAATCCAGTGCATTGAGACTCTAGTCAAGGTCAGATGACCATGAAACAGATCTGCTTTTTGGCTTTCCAAAGGTGTTTTCACTTTAAACTAATTCCTTCTTAAAGTAAAGTTAGAAAATTACAGAGCTTTCGTGAAACCCCATACCTGGATAGCTGTTAAATGAAGCGGATCAACTCCTCATCAACTCCCTTCTCACATCATAATCACAATTGCGGCGTCATTTATGGATCAGGTCAGCAGTCATCTTGGCTATAGCGGGAGCAGCGGGGGTTATACATGTGTTTGGGAGCTGTTGCCGACGGTGGGTGTGGGATATGTCCATGGTTGGACTTGCAAATATCAACGTGAGAGAGGAGCATGTGAGGGTGAGAGAAGAGGAAGAGGGACAAGGTAGGTACTGTGCATTTTTGACAACAAGTGTCATGGGGTTTTTGCATATCCAATAATAAACCACCAAATGAGTTTCCAGATGGATAGTTGGCTGAAAACAATGCAATTTTTTTGCTTGGAAAGATGTGGCGCCAAACATCAGTAGGGTATGGTAGGGGTAGGGGTAGCAGATGAGTCTGACTGGTGACTGGCCAAAATAGTCTGAATTGAGAATTGATATTAAGTTGAAAATACTAAATTGAGAAGTAACCGTCAGTTCATTAATTGAGTTTGAGTAGAGTGTTATCCCCATTTGTATTCCATTCTTATTTGTGTCAGGACTTGTCAATATGGTGGGGGCAATTTAATCTTCACAAGTTTTGGAAGCCCCCCCCCAAAATGCTGGATTTTGGGGTTGGCTCCACCCCGCCCACTATTCCACCCCCACACTAGGTAGTTACTAGTAAACATAGTTACGATACATGGTACCATAGTACCTTAGTAGATAACATGAAGATACCAGCATGAATTACAGTACGTACTACTTACAATTTACTGTCTTACTTAGAGACTAAGTTAACTAGTACTTACTAGCAGTGGGGGTGAAATAAGTGGGGGGCAAAAATGGTACCCCCCCCTCTCAGTCTCAGCCGCATCATTTCCAAAACTTGGGAAGATTAAATTGCCCCCGCCTATCCCACAAGTTGTTTTTAAGAAATCATCACATCTGATAACACTGTAAAAATTAGGCAGGCTTAATAGTTCGCATCCCACAGAGGTGCTAGGATCAATAAGCGGACTGCTGTGTGGAGTGGTTCAGACACCGAAGGACTTGACCCAACAATCAGCGTGAAAAAAAGTCACTGCAGTTGCTAAGAACCAAGCCTGCCCAATTTCAATTTGGGGTCAACACTTGAACTTGAACCTAAAATGTATGGTAGTAGGAGAAACACTGGGACCAAGGCTTGATGGCTCAAAGGCGGATATTCTCACAAGTTGAGTTGATATTATGTGCACTATACTGTGACAATGTTAGCTCTTACCTCCAATGCTGTCTCACACCTACATTCGAAAGAAGGTATTTTTGCCTGTAGACCATTGAACTACTGCACGTGTACAATTGGCAATAAGTTGATGACAAAACCTTGTACTACCTTGTACAGTGGCGGATGATGATGATGATGATGATGCCTAAAGCTACCATATTGTCATGACTTTGCAAAATATTGTGCCCATCCGGCTAATTGCTAAATCCTAACTTGTTAACTGTGCATGGCTGCTGATATGGACCAACAAAAACTTGTGCCAATCAAACATTACAGTCTCCAAAAGTTAGATTTGCAATATCTACACTTAGCACAATGCGGTGAAACCTAACTTGTGGATGATGCTTTATTAAGATATGGTGCTAACTGCTAACTATCCATTTCTGCACTCTGGAAGTATTGTAAGCAATTGCATGAACTACAAGTTGGCCTCATGGGGCTCAAGGCGCAAATCACAAGACCTCTGTAGTTTCGATGGTAGACGGGACAAATGAAGCTGTTAGGTGGTTTGTTATAAGGCTTTCAGGTCTCGTTTGGCCTCATTATTGCAAGACAAAATTGGACAAGATATAGCAAGCACAAAGGTCCAGGTTCACCTTATCATACGTCTGTACTAATTGAAATTAAACATCTCCCTTCCTAGAGACAATATTATTCTCTCATAATTCCTCACGCCAAGCCTTGAACAGCGAGGCTGAGAAATATAAGCAGAAGTGTCAAGGATTCTTTCACTGCTAACTTCAGTGATCTTCCTTGAAGCTTTCCTCTGAATGATGAGAGAAAAAGAGGGAAATCGAGCTTTATGGTCAAGAAAAACCTTTCAAGTATTTTAGTTGATACCCTTTCAGGATCAATATAAGGTATAACAATCAAACAGCTTTGAACAGTGGCTTAGAGGATCTGTTGTGCATTTTGCAACCAAAAGCTAACAATGATCAAGCCATGGCTAGGAGTGCTTTTCATGACTTTTAGTTGTTATCAGTAAAAACGACTGATGAAGAAATAGCAAAATGACACCAAGAGCAAACTTTAAAACCAAATTAGAAAGTAGGACCACAATTACAGTAACAAAAAGGGAGCCAGCCTCCTTGAACAAACCCCTCTGGATGCAATAAACCAAATGATTCTGCTATGGAGCAGCTTGAACACTTCTGTATGGATGCAGTCAACCAATCCCCTGCCACCATAAACCTGGCACCATTATCACCATTGCATTGATGACTTAAACACGTCACACAAAGTAGAGATAAGGAAATAATGGATTGTACAAAAAGATCAGTTTGAACTATCTAAAGTACATCATATTATTTTCACTTGCAAAAATGTACATTTAAGTTACGTAAGAAGTATTCAAAGAGAGAGTAATTCAGGTTCAATGCCGTAGAACAATGACAGGTTCTTCTCTTCAACGATGGTTTGTGTGAAACAAAGAATTCAGTCGACAGAACTTTAAGGAAATATTGCAAGGAATACAATGATTCTCCTCTCACCTTAGAGCCCTCTGACACGCCCCCAGCCATCATCATCGTCATCGGCCTCGTCATCGTCGTCTTTGCCACTCTTGCCATAGTGATCGTCATCGTCTTTGCCACTCTTTCCGGAATAATCGTCAGTCGAATCATCTTCGTCATCGTCTTTGCCACTCTTTCCGGAATGATCGTCAGTCGAATCATCTTCGTCATCGTCATCTTTACCACTCTTGCTAGAGTGATCGTCAGCATCGTCAGTCGAATCATCATCTTTGCCAGACTTACCACCACCTGACCACCAGCCATCGTCGGCGTCATCAGTCGAATCATCTTCATCGTCGGTATAGGAACCTTTGCCAGCCTTGCCTTCAGAGTGATCATCAGACCAGCCATCATCGGCGTCGTCAGTGTACGAAGCTTTTCCAGCCTTGCCTCCAGAATCATCTGTATGTGTAGCCTTGGAGCCCGACCAGGCGTCGTCATGGCCGTATCCAGATTTACCTGCCTTGCCTTCCTTGGAACTCTTCGGGAACAAATGGTAGGCTTTGCCTGCCTTGGCCGCAGCAGCATCATCATTGCCACTCCAGGCGTCATCAGAATGAGAAGCTTTGGAAGCCTTAGTGCTTACTGCATCATCAGAATGTGACGCCTTGGAGCCTCCATGATAGTCATCGGACCATTCTTCTTTGTCTGCTTTGCCTGCAGTGTCGTCCGCATCATCAGTATGACCTTTGTCAGACTTGCCACCACCTGACCACCATGCATCGTCATCAGTAGAATCATCTGCATCGTCCGCATATGACGCTTTTCCCGCTTTTCCGGCATCATCTCCTGACCAACCATCGTCCCATCCATCATCTCCATCGATCTCTGTGCGCCATGCAGTTCGGTAATATCCGTCGGTTCCTTGAATTAGCAGAGCAAGGGCAGCTAAGAAAAGTTTAAGTTGACGATTCATGTTGATATATTATGGGAAGCTTTACTTAAGACTAGTATGTGGTTCGATCTAGATTTTGTAGCAACCTTTGAATGCTTTCCTAGGATCAAACCGGGGGGTGATGATATTCTGCATTCTCATCGTGAGAACTCGAACATCAGCAGTCAGTCAGTCAACATTTATCCTTAATGATGTATGATGTGTTCAAACACACTAAATCTTGTTTGATTACTTCTTGTGACAACCGCATCCGATCCAAGTTGATCGATGTTGACCAAAGCATTACTACAGTAATATCTTGTTTGCCATCCATGATTCAGCGACCGATGATTGAATCCGGGATTTCTTGATTCAAACGTGATGCTAATGAAATGCCGACGAGCCGGGGCGGGGGGCGGGGGGCGACGAAGATAGTACACATACCTAGTGTAGAGACCTAACTTAAAAGTAGTAGAGAGAAGTAACTACCTTTTTAAATCTTACACACAATGAAAGCACTCTTGATCCTCTCCTCCTCTACAACTCCTTTTGATCAATAGCTACAAACTGTTCTACATCTTCTTTCGTTTATATTGTTAACATAGAACTAACAATGCGTGGGCCTACTCCCAATCATTCGCATGACCTAAGAGATAAAGAAGAATTGATGGGTTCAAGTTCATGTGTCAACTTTAATGCTAGCGCAACAACATCATTTTACTCACTGCTGGGTTTCCCACCACGGGCACGCCTGTTTTTCCAGCCATGATGATTGTAATGATAAGGTTTAGGCTCAGGAAGCGGCTCTTTCCATCCATGCCATTCAGTTGGATACTACACACAACAACAAGAAGAGTGAGAAATAAAGTTTACAAGGAACGCATTTCAACAATTGAAATGTCATTGAGCTCTTACGTAAGTTGGGCTTTCAGTAGGTGTGCTAGTACGGACTACATACTCGTAGCCATCGTCACCAGACCCATGCCAATCATTATCGTCAGTGATTCCAGCAACTTCGTCGTCCCCTCCACCAGTCATCATATCAACCTGATGTTCACATTTGTCCTGCAAGTCTTTGAGATCATTGTTGGAAATGCTACATCCGTTGTCATTGACCTGATCTTTAAGAGCACCCTTGCAAATACCGGTTGCGACTTCGCGGCACTTTTCCTTGTAGTCCGGGGAAGATTCAGGAGCGAATGAAGCGGCTGCATCAAAAGGACAGTACTCGAAGGCGATTTCTTGAGCAGCTGCTTCTCCCAAGTCCACACACTCATCGGCAGTTTCCTCGAGGCATTGTTTCTCATAAAATCTAACCACGTTGTTGGCACCAGCTCTATACCCACGGCAAAAGCTAGTATCTGCGGCGCAATTATCCGCAATGTCCTTTTCTACGTCATCTTCAAATGAGAAAATGTAACCACAGTTACGTCCATTGTCCTCCCAAATTTGCTCAGCGGCTTCCTCGCCCTTCTTATAGCCAGCCCTAAACTGACTCCCACTCTCTTCAGTGGCGTGATACGTTGGGAACACAGTTGGAGTGTCAGTTTTGACCTCGACAATGTCGTCATGGCCATCGTCATTCCATCCACCCCACTTACTTGGTTTCTTCGTGGGGCGGTTGCTTGGACGGGCAGAAGGTTTGCGCGTTGGGAGAGGCGTGGGACGATTAGTTGGTACCCTTGTAGGGTTAGGCGTGGGCCTGTAGTGGTGAAGTGATAAAAGAGAAATATTAGAAATCAGAAAGAACCATTGCTCAAGTAATGAAAGGATCCTACCGATTTGTAGGCCTGTTACTTGGCCTAGGAGGTTTAGAGAGATGAATACAATCGTGAGTGAGCCTCTTCGGAAGGCATACACATTTCTCATGACAATAACTCACCTACTTGTAGGTCGGTTTGTCGGGCTATCATGCAGCAACACCACATGGAGGGTCGAGCATTGAAACGTGATGTAAGGTACAAATATCATAGACAGTCTTAACACCCAGACAATAACTTACCGGTTTGAAGGCCTGGCTGTCGGGCGATTAGTGGGCCTATTAGTTGGACTAGGAAGAAAAAGAAATCATTGAAGTTTCGAAGGATCAGCAAGACAAAGCGAGGAGAAGTAAGAATCTTACCGATTTGAGGGCTTGGGTGTGGGCCTATGAACAAATAACAATTCATTTCAGTAAACGATCTACAAAATAGGTGATGATGTATGTTTTGATCACTCACCTCTGGGTAGGTTCGTCTGTAGGCAAAGCAGTTGGAGTATTTGTTCTCACAATCCCTTGAAAATCGTCATCACCTCCATACCAACCGTCGTCGATCCAACCACCCCATTTATCTTTAGTCGGATGCGGCGTGGGACGTTTGCTTGGACGTCGAGTGGGCTTCTCGGTGGGCATCTCAGTGATAACCACATACTCGTAGCCATCATCACCGGATCCATGCCACTTATCGTCGTCCTTGGCATGATGATCGTCATTGAAATGATCGTCGTCAAAATGATCATCAGAAGGCCCTCCTGTCATTTTGTTAACCTGTCGCACGCACTTATCTTGCAAATCTTCAAGATCACTCGTCGAGATGCTACATCCATTATCATTGACTTGATCTCCAACAGCACCTTCACACACTCCATAGGCAACTTCGCGGCACTTTTCCTTATAGTCCGGGGAAGATTCAGGAGCGAATGAAGCGGATGCATCAAAAGGACAGTACTCAAAGGCGATTTCTTTACAGGAAAACAAGTTCTGATAAGCATGGGCGTGACAGTACGAATATCGTATAAAAGCTCATCATCTTACCCTGAGCAGCCGCTTCTCCGAGATCATTACACTCGTCTGGAGTTTCCTCGAGGCATTGCTTCTCATACTTTTCAGCAACTTGGTTAGCACCGGCTTTTACACCACGATTGTACGACTCTACCTGCCAATTTCCATTGTCGACATAGAGATTATCAATGCTACACATCAACATCAAGAGCAGGAAATAGAAACATTAGCGCGATCAAAAATGTTCGACAACCAAATCAAGAAGTGAATGACTTACTAGTCATCAACATCGTCCTGAAAAGAAAAGATGTACTATGACAGAGATAAAAGCGATAATGTTAATATAAGATTCACTTTGCGAAAGTCACTTGATATATGATGTACAAGAATCAAACTCACACCACAATCACTTCCGTTGTCCTGCCAGATCTTCTCAGCCTCTTCAGCACCCTTGTAGACACCATCGTTAAAATTACCATATCCCCAGCTGCTGCTGGCTCTCACATGTTTGCCTGCTTCAAGCTCTACTGTTTCTACCTTATTGCTTTTGCTGCCTCGACGAGCTGTTCCGTTGAGTTTTTTTCCTTTGCCCTCCTTTTGACCTGCGGCTGCAGCTCCTAACAGAGAAGAGAGGATGATCAAGTTGGTCACTTTCATCTGATGATTTGGTGTATGTGGAATTTATGATATGAAACGAATACATCTGATTTGACCAGTAATGGGGTCAACACAAGATAGACTGAGTGCATAAAGCTCAAACTTGAATCAAAATGTGAAAGTCCTGCCAACAAGCCATCGATCAATCCAGTTCTCTTTCTCAGTACAGCCTCATCAGACATGTTGGGATAGGACTCAAGCTTGAATGAAACGGATTCTCGATCTTTGCAATGGTTCTGGAGACTCACTCCTTGGAGTTAAATGTGAGGATGATGCCAATAAGCAGGAGTCGGAGTAGACTTCACATGATCATGAAGCCAATCAGACGGAGGAAACGGGACCTGGGATGTGCTGCCAACGCAGGAATCAGTAAGACATGGAGGGGTTGAATCTTGGATGAGTAAAAAGAGAAGACTCACGAGTCGTAGATGCTGGGCTTCGCATGAAAGTAAAATCGATTTGGGAGAAGCGATTCTCGTCTCTCTCTTGATCCTCATCGGTGCTGCCCCCCGTGTAAAGCCGCCTTCGTACTATCCTGGTGGTAGTGTGTCTCGCCTCTGAATTGATCCAGCAGCCAATCAATCATTTCAAGGCTATCCCAACTGCAGTGTTGTTTCACACATGGCGCGTGCAGAAAATAAGGCTGGAAAGCATCCACGAGAATTCTCCTTGGAAGATATGGAGGTTAGCTTAAGTGACATCACTGATGGTGCTTCTCTTGAAAAACGAGTGCGTGCTATAACGCCAGAACCAGTGCATCTGCTCGGTGCTGTTCCCGATGGCGATGAAGGTGACACTGTTGATTACAAAACAAAAGATAAGATGCGTTTTGCAGTGTTAGCCCCCCAGGAGCAATTCAGACAGACAGATGATTTTGTCGAGGCTGAAGCCGAAAGCACGGTCTCCTCTTTGACTTACGAATACTATCCATCATTTGATGATCTCCAAAATCGATATGTAAGGAGGAACCGAGAACAACCGACTACAAAAGAATCCGTTGACGGAGAAAGTCCTTGTAGTGAAGGTGATAACACCTCACCTTGGATAAAGTGGTGCAACAACCCTAAAACAGATTCGACAATTGCCTCCATCACCAGAGGATCAAGAAAGAAGCTAGTAGCTGGCTCTATCTTCTTTATTGCATTGGTTGCAATCATATCATCAACTAGCATAAACTCTAGATCGAGTCACAGCAACGCATCCGAATTAGAATCAATGGATCACACACATCATCCAAAATCTCACGACGATGATGCTCCGGACTCAGCCACAGAAGAACACCAACAAACACACACCAACACATCTCTACATTATCATGTGTCAGAAGGCTTGCAGGACGACTTTCTGATAGTTACAGCACAATCAAGCGAACCCAGGGACAACGCCAACATTTCAGCAGTATGGAATCAGTCCAATCAAAGTTCTATCAATCTGGATACGGATGTACCCGAAGATGACCTAGTCCAGTATAGTACAAACTTTACAGCAACTGATGCACCAAGTTATGTTTCACTGCAAGGTCCCTCCCTTACTCCTTCCTATTATTCCAAAGATGAAGAGACCGAAACACCTGTCTTTCTTCATACGAACCTGTACAACACACCAACTCCCACATACTTTCCTACTTATGGCGAGGAGACACCAAAGACAAGTATACCCACCAAAGAATCAACCTTGATGCTTACTCGGTAAGAACTCTTGGCAGAGCTATATTCAGAAATGACTAGGGTATTCATTTCTCAACTCAATGTTCTTTGATATTTAAGTGCCCCTACACCCGCACCCAGTGATTCACTGCCGTAAGTGATGATTTAATTCACCCTGTCACAGCTTGTTTCTTCTTTCACGTGTCATGCACTCTCCTTAGGCCAACAATCCATCCAATAAATGCATTAGTCACTGCTTTACCAAGCATGGGGCCGACGATGTAAGAGAATATATTATCTACTATCATAGTCTTGCTCTCACATAACATCTCACCTAGCAATAATTGTGTTCCATCCAGACACCCCTCACCAAAACCTTCACATCAACCATCAAATGATCCCATTGCAGAGCCCACAAAGTAAGACAGACCACTCGGTCCCTGTACTTGCTGCTTGCTTAGATAATATTGTCTCTAAACAAATGTGCTCATTGCTCTAATTCTCTTATAGAGCGCCGCGTGAATCACCTTCTATGGTGCCCACGCGTAAACCAAGCAGTGAGCCTACAATGTACGAGAATACATTGTTTAGAGTTCAAGTCCTTCTAATCACATTTTCATCTGACCTAACCATTCTGTTTTTTCTTTCATTCAGTCATCCCTCGCATTACCAGTTCCGTAAACCTTCAAACGAGCCAAGTCTCGAACCCACAAAGTAAGACCGCATACCACCACTGAACTGCTTGAGAGGTTCTTTCTAACAACAGCTTTCATTCCGAAACAGAGCGCCAAGTGAATCGCCTTCACATGCGCCAACGCGTCATCCAAGCAGTGAGCCCACAATGTAAGTCGATGTTGTAATATTTGATCCATCATTCATAATGGTGTTTTTGGCTTGAGAGAATAATCCTGTGATTCTCAAACTTTTGATGAATCCTTCAAAATAGGGATCCCACGTATTCTCCCTCACAATATCCCCTGTAAGGAGGTTTTCTTGATTGATGCACAATGTATTAATTTCCCCTTTAACACTATCCACATCACATCTTCAGCGAACCAACAATGACTCCATCTGAAAGTCCTATCATATATTTCCCTTCACGTTATCCCTCTGAAACACCCTCACAAGCACCATCATCATTTCCCTCCGAGACGCCAACAACAACAATGCCATCACATTTCACAACGCATGAACCGATAACGGCTGTTCCAACATATCATCCAACCAAAGAGCTGACGACAAATGTTCCTAGCCCGTGAGAATCTCAATGCATTGTTCATGCTTTTCATTATGATAATTTTATGACAAAAAAGATTTCTTTTCAGACAACCAACACTATTATCAATGCCATTTCATACCATGTAAGATAATTGACATCAGTATCACTGTATGCTTTATGCCTGACACCTGCTTAACAATCTTTCACACTTGAAGGGAACCAAACAATACTTCAGAGGGGCCGACCTTTTCATTTTCGATACCGCTGCCTATTCCAGCCACGACAGATTCACCTTCAATAATTCTGTCAACACCGTGAGAAACAAATGACCTTCATATGAGTAATACACCTCAATATTCTCTGATTCTCAACCTTATTGCATCTTTCATTCTACTTTGCATCATTGCAAACAGTGTACTATCACCTGTATATTATTCCCCCGAGCCGGTGGTCGTGTAAGTTGATATCTTAAAAATGGCTCTTCTCATCAGACTTATCGTCTAACTTTCAATATTCTCACTACTGGTGGGCAGGGAACCAGAACCTACTGCAATGCCAGTGCCTTACTTGAGCGAATGCAGTGGACGTAAGTTTCAGTACGATTCTGCCAACGAAAGATGCACCAATGATGGAGAGGAAATTAATGGGATTTATGGTGAGCTTTGATTCACGAAGTCAGAAACTTGAACTTATGAATGTAATTTAATACTCACATTCTTCAGACTTGGAAGAGTGCTGTGATAAATTCTTCGTGTCGTTCGGCGATGAGTGCCAGTATTTGGATCTTTGCAAGATCGTACTGAACGATACGCAAGATTCAATATGGAGTTATTCACCCACTTCTGTGCAAACGCCAGTGCCAACTCAGCCAAAAGAGAGAACTTAATATCTTGCATTGTTATTGGGCAGACTTTCTGCTTAAAGACACCTCATCTTTATAATGTGACGACAGTGAAATTGAGCGTACAGTATAAAGCGAGTCCACCACAGTCATAACATACAAAATTACTCACGATACTCTATCCTCCATCCACTCCAAGCCTACCAGCTTTTTCTGTATTGACACTTTCTTCGTCCATAGAGGGAATGCAACCACCACCAGCTTTTTCCAACGTATCAATCAGTTTTGAAAAATCATCAATGCCCATCATATCACACTTATCCTTTCCGCTGTTGACACCAAATCGCTGTCTGGTTTGAAGAGTCTGCTGATTCAAAATCTTCTCGTCATCCAGCGATAACATGGGAATCAATTTTAGCGCCCTTCCATTCAAGACAACTCTTATGAAATATGCATTCAAACCAGTTTCATTCTCCTTGACCAACTCAAACGCAAGAGTCGATGAATACGGGGGCCACCATCTCCAAGATGTTTGGTCCTCGTCGTGACTTTGAATGTATCCATCTTCTAAACCACAATTGATTAATTTACTCTCCTCTTGCATTTTGCTGCCTCCGCAATCGTCACCAGAGACTAGAAAGTCGGCTCCAATAGCATACAGCAGTCCTAGTATTGTGACATCATGACACGAATATAACACAAATGGCATTTTTTCCTCGGAAGATTTTCCAGCTGCAAAAAGCATCTGTCCCAAAATCTCTCTTAAAGGCGGAGACGAGATCAATGCCAGCAACTTTGGTGAGGAATACCACTCTCTAAATCTCCAAGCCAAATGGCTCATTACTGGATTTGCCATTGCTTCTAATGCTGTCTCTACTTCTGCTTCTTTATCTGTCCCTTCGAAGTCACTAAATGCCAACAAAGGGACTGAATGTGCTCGTCTGCATACAAAGTGATCATTTGCATGTATCCAATTCACACCCTACGTAAATATCGCGTTGAATAGAAAAAGGAAGTTTGATCAACATGAGTATTGTTCTGTGAATACTATTGTCCTTTAATGTTCTCTTACCGATGGAGTACCACCAAACGCCTGAGGAGCACCAACAAGTCCCGGTAAAAAGTCACAAAGTTGTTGTGCCAATGGCAAAGCTTCGCTATCAATCCTTTGAAATTGTTCCGAAGAAATCACATCTTTAATCAAATCATTCATCATTTGTGGTCTTTTATCGAATGCATTCAATGTGTCGACTTGCTTATCCCTAACCTCCACTGTTACAGTATGATGACCAATATCCTCTCCTGTTGTTAGTATAGATTTATTCAATAGATCAAGTTGTTCATGATACCCCGCATCTTTGTAGTAGTGAGAAAGACCACCTCCAGCATAGACTACATTGCTATTACCGCCGTAATCATCCTCATGTCCACGTATTCTTTTGGTCCCGATGAGTCCATCTAGGAAACACTGAGCACTCATTACCGTTCTTAAATAATTTGTGGAATAGGCACGGACATTCCAATGGTCGAGGAATGTATAGGTATCGGAATGGTTATTGCTGCTTTGTGAATTGTTCTTATTATGGACTCGATGACCAAATTTTTCGTATCTGCGTCGAAAACTACGTCCGACTTCTCGCATTTGATCCATTCCGAGTATGCTCAAGAAACCGAATGGCTGAAAAAGAGATCGAAGATAGAGATTTGTACGTGTACGTAAACCAAAAGAAACGCACAGTTAGATACAGAACAAATAGAGTGTCATTGGAGTATCTACTCAATAGAACAAATAGATATTCAACTCACCGCCCGACCAACATCCAAAAACTGTCCTCCATTCTGCGTCTTGCTAACCGCAACGCCGTAAAAATTGCTCAATTCGCGAAAGGCGCCGCCCCCGTCTCCCCCTTTAGCACTCGCCGGCGGAATACGCGAAAACCAGTGATTGCATTCCTCGTCGTACTTGTGCCGAGGGCCGAGGTAGCGATTGGGCGTGCGGTCGCCGTGGCGGTGGAAGATCCATACGCCGAGGATGGTGCCGCCGTTGGTTTGGTGGGGCGTTGGGAGTTGCCGTACTTTTAGGGAAAGAGATTGGCGGAAAGACATGATTTGATGTTCAGGTCCCTTATTATTAGGGTGTAGATGGCCAACACTCGATGACCTCGGTGCTCTCGTATGATTTTCGATTCGAATTAGAGGACACGCATTAAGCTGGCATCTCAGATTCCTTAAAGCTAGTATTGTCCTTGATACTTTCACTTTTGGAAGAGAAATGGCATCATGGTAGCAAGGAACATGAGGAGTGCAGAACAAACAGACACAGAACAGCAGTGAGCAGTGAGAGAGGATCTAGAGCTATCTAGAGCTATCTAGAGGTATTGAGATGTCTGGGGTAATAATTTCAATTACGTACACTTTTAGGGCCTATGTATCATTCTATGTACCCCTATCACTTACCCCACAATGTCACCTTCTCCTATCAGGGCTTGTAGTGGTCGTCATAGTTTAATTGGTTTATCAAGTAAAAAAAATCAACCCACTTCCAGTCTAAGCTGGCTGTTGGATCATCTGACATCTGAGTTGGTGTTTTGTTGCTTAGAAGCTGTGCATTTCTCACTCTTCTTTTGTCTTGCATTTGCTTTGCGTTGAATCTCCCAAGATGTGTCTACAGGTATAGAAATTTGATTGTCTTTTTCCAAACTCCGACTCCGGTAATAGAGGGAGGAGATGGCTTGTCCCAGTACTTTTTGAAGAAACCTCACATCTCACTAAAGAGGCCGATCTCTGTATGTAGTATGAAGCCACAATTGATAATAATTGATGTCATTAATCTTAGTAATAGTAATATCTTCACCAATGATGTGAAAACTTTTTTCTCTCGCATTCTCATAGAGACGCAGGTACAGGTCTGATTCAGAGAAAGAAGTAGTCACATGTAAGTAGAGTCTGATGGAGCAGGTTTGATCAAATGTGTACGAAAACAGGTAAGTCAAAAGGTTTGAGCCTTGAGAAGGATAACAATGTTAGCAACTTATTTTCCTGCTTGGATATGATTGGATCATCTTGGTCTTGGTGATTTAACATTTGATAAAATGTAAAATTCGCTTTAAAAGTAGCTCTGTCGTTATTGTGGGTGTGTAGTAGTTTCAACAGATTGAGCCACAGCAATTCAGACCAGGGAAAACTATATCAAAAAAAATACCGACCATGTGTGCCCGACATGTGAGGAGGAAACACCCACAGGCAGAACATTTCTTGCCCAGTACTACGAATTACAAATTTTACAACACATGAATTTTTCTGTCCAAGATGAAATAATTCCAGTAAAAAAGCTAAAGAATTTCTGCCAAAAAAGGGCTTCATCTTTGACCAGAATTATGGTACTTCATCATTGGCTTAGAGAGAAATAAACATGCATACTGAAATTTGATGTATGATCACATTGCTATTCGAAGGTGATGATGGAATGATTGTGGTTTTAGCTGGCAAATGCTACACAAATACTGTCGACAACTGCTGCTGACATGTGACATGTAGGCTTGTAGGTGATATTGGTGCTTTAGCAATCAATTTGGGAATCATATGATTTCAATGTGTTATCAATCCACATGCGACATATTGTGAAGATTAAGGCAAGACAACAGAAACCTGTTACTAGACTGCACCCAATATGTAAAAACAACATGCCTAACTAACAATGACAGGCCCAAGGAACATAACTTTGTGATTATATTTTACTATGAAGAATGTCAATCTAGAGCACTTCCTAAGCTCAAACCTAGGTAGTTAAACCTCAAGTATGTATTAACAGTGATCCATAATACTTATTTCACTAATTTTCCTCCACCATCATTTATCATTTTGTATGAAATGTAGCACATTAATTGCGTTTTACTGAGGTCGAACAATTTGCATATCCGAAATTTGCATAATATGGTCCGAACTAAACTGAGTTGAAGGCAAAGCCTCCCCATACCTAGTCAATACCCCCTCGTCTGGGATAGGTGCCGCTGAAAGCGGTCTTAAATTTTGTGTCGAGTACCACATGTAGTCCAAAACTCCCTTGAATTGCAAGGTGTAATTCGTGTACTTGGGCTCTTCACCTAAAACTGTGCTGTAAACGCTCCTGAGCATGTGGGAGTGGGTGATATTCATAATATCAGGTAGGACGTTAGGTCCATTATCATCCCCTAAGTTCACATCGGGGTGACCAGGATGAACAGCTTGTCTAGACAAGAGATCGTATACTGCCGTGTCTGGAGTGGAATTGAAGTCACCACAAATCATGAGAGGCAAATTTGTGCCCCGCGACATTATAAATGTTTCCAATTCTTGCAACAGATGCAATGTTTGCCATAGCTTTACATCAGGATAATCTTTGTTGCTATACAAGTGTGTATTGGCAATGCAGACCTGATTAGGCTCTCGACTGGGCCTCGACAAAGATTGTGCTAGTTCCAACACGACCAATTGAGCCACATTGTCCTTTGACAGCTTACTCAGAATGGACGATCCCTCCTCTCCCCGCGGATTAAGCCCCATCACTTGTGTCACCTGTCGTTGAGCTAGTTCATTAAACTCAATGCTGTAAGATTCAATCAGATGAAACTTGGTTCTCCTCCAAAATAATGCACATCCATCCACTTTCCCTGTCATTCCCATGGCCTGTCGCGTTTTTTGTTTGAACACTCCTTCAAATCCTGCCTCGTGCATAGCATTGTATAAGTGGCTTTCATAATGATCCGCTTGCACTTCTTGCAAGCAAACAATATCAGGACCAACATCAATTATTTCCCTGATAATATTTTGAAATCTATTATATATTTTTTCCAAGAGGAAAAGTGAGTTGTTTCAACAATGCGTCACGAGTTATGATGAGGGACAGAAAATATTTCACTAACCGGAAATCCCAGCTTAAAGACCACAAGTCCGCATGAGGATATTGCTGTAAGGTCGCATATATCTCCGCGAGAATATTGTAGGTGACAATACGAAACCTTGCCCCTCCTCCCGCCGCAGGCTTTGACGTTACCAAATTTCTCTTATCCGGCACCGGCGTTCTACTCAAGACCAAATCTGTCTTGACAACACGATGCATTAGCAACTCTCCACTCTCAATCGAATACGCCGCTGCCTCCACCTTCAACTTCCTTCCAATATCATTTTCATTCGGGATATATATCTGATCCCGACTAATTTCTACCCATTCCTCCGATCCCCCGTAATCGTTGTATGCTGCATTGTTTGCCCGGGGAGTATTGTTCGTCCCGCCGATGGTAATTTCACGAGGAGTTCCGGGAGGATTGTAGTTGGACATGCCGGAGCGAGCACTGTTGACACTCCCCACGCTGCGTGTGTCGTCGTCATCGGCATAACTACCTAATCGACGTCTCGTGGGTGTGGCATTCCGTCCGTTGGGTCCACCACTGACTGTATACTGCGTCTTCCACGCTTTGACGAAGCAAGAGGCATTGCAGAACGTGGCTCTATAGAGTGAACTTTGGGTGGATACACATTGGAGACTGCAGCCTGACCCTCCCAATGCATGCTTGGACCAGTCATGGGGTGAAAACGAGGTACGTCGAGGACATCCCTCGTAGGCACACGGTTCTACGGTGGGACCACGAAACCATCGGTAGGAGAATTCGTGATTCGGTGGCGGAGTGCGGCATACTTTGGAATGGTGGGAGCTGGATGCCTTTTCTGCGTCTTTATCGTCTAGCTTCTTGCCATACATGTATGCATGTGGACGTATGCTGCAGCCCTGTTTATATTATTGAATCAGATGATGGCGAACATTGGCATTTGAATGAGTTAATTCGAATTTCTATTGCAGGATGAGCAATACAACAACGAGGAAAACTAGGCTTTTCTCATCTTCTCCCCCCTTGACAATTCTCATTTGAACACCCATCTTAGACGAGATATCATTGAATCTAGATGGCAAATACTTCCTGATTCTAACATTCACAATGTAAAAACAATAGACACAATATCACACAATGAAACCAACCGATTCCCGATTCAGCAGCAGCCAAGCAAATGAAGGCACATTAAAAGTTTCTCCCCCATAAATGACGTCGTGTAGTTTAGATTCAAAAATCTACACAGTGTTTTTTATGTTGTTCACAATGTTGTCATGATAAGTCACAACATCATATTCATTAATGAAGACAGTAATTTCAACCCCCCATCACGAAGTACCAGAAATACAATTTTAATTGTCTCTTAATCAGTATAATAAGCTCTTATTGTTTCAAGTAATATAATCAAATATAAAAAACGAAGCCCATCTAGCTGCATTGTCCATTTCCCCCCCGATAGAAATACACGTGATGACTTCGCCATGCTACAGGAAATATATCATATATAAACAAAATGAGGCCTCACCTCCACCGGTCGATCCACTCTCAGTGAAAGATGCCATGAGTACATATTATCTGTTTTCATATTATTTATTTATTGATTCCTCGGCAGCGCCGGCATGGGCGGTGTGCCGAGAGAGAGGGATGGTGTCTGGTGTCGTCTTGGTTGCTTTCGCCCTTCTCTTTTTGAACTGGGAGCTGGGAGGAGTTAAAAAAAAATAATGGTCGGCAAATTCAATTTTGTTATCCCTTATTTGCTGAAGAGATAATATGGTAAAAGTTGCATTTTGCCTGATTTTGCCCTCAAATTCACGAAAAAACGTTGTAGACTCCACTCAAACCCATTTTTAACAACACAAAATTAATGTCAAGTGAAGCATCGAAGACAAAATAATGATAACTTGGGATAGATAACGCAATATGTCAGAACCATTCATCAAATCTACATTATCTTTTAAACAACATCTTCTACATCCTTTCGTCTTCTGCTATCCACACCATGTCCTTCTTTCTTGTAGTGTGGGTGTTTATTATTGTGTCTACTAGCTCTCATACTCTTTCCAATCAAGGAACCAATGAACAAAATTATCCCTGAAATATGCTCCCATGTGCATTCATTTGGAAATAAGGCAAAACTGAGAAATATGGTGGCTGCCTTTCGGGCCGTGGATGTAATGGACATCGTCAGTGCTCCGAATGATTTGGTTATGGCTGCCGAACAACTGCTGCTCAGATAGCCAGTTGTACTAAATAGCAAGAGTGTAAGGAATTTGGATGATATGCACCATGTTGGATCAAGACCTTCCTCGATTTCTTTCAAGGTACCGGGTTGTGTTAAGTACGATAGACCATCTCGCAAATCTCCCTTCATTGCAGCTGCAATTGTGACGAAGAATAGTGCGACACTGTACAGCCGAAAGATGAATTCGTCCTGTCCGACTTCATACCGGTTCATAATGGATTCACTGACATTACTAATAGCACCGTCACAGAGCAGAGATACAGTCAACATCAGCACTCCCAACGGTTGGAAAACAGCCGAAGTTTTGGCATCCGCATGCATAAATATTCCCAATCCGGCAACCATCAAACCCACGATGCCGTAATCACCAATTCCATACCGTTTCTTCGTCACCAGAACACCAAAAAGCATTGTAAATACGATTCTCGTACTCTTCATCAACGTCTTTGCGGGATAATTCACATACTGCATAGCCATATTCGTCATACCCAAATCAATCGCACGTAATATCGATAAACCCACGTATACTTCCATCGGGACACTGGATGACCACGCTTTATCACCTTGATAACTCGAAAATATCACCACCCTCTTACCACTACCACCGTAATCGGTAGATCGGTCCAAATTTCGAATAAAGTACGATAAAGTGGCATAGACCAAAAATTGCGTCGATGCCAAGAACAATCCCAATTTACGATGGCATAATTCAACGCTTATCAACTCTTGTAAATAGCCGTACAGTAAGGAGAAGCCAAATGTACCCCCGGCGGAAAGTAGGAATTGGGATCGACGAGTGTAGTGTGTCATATCCCATCCAAAGATTTTGAACTTGGTCGACACAGACCCCATTGGTAGAATGGTATTATTGTTATTATTATTTGTAGCATCCATCATGGGTGGCATGGGTAACTCCGTTGCCTCGGTGTCAACACTCCGTCGTATGGGAGATGGCGATGCATCAATGGTTGAAAGACCAAATGGCGGATGCGACGATGATCGATTCAATCTGTCTTGTTGCGTGGATATCAGTGAATAGCTTTCGTTGGATGAACTCGACATGACTTGGGCCGTGTCAATATTATTCTTATTGGATCCTCCTCTGTAAGATAATGATAGAAAATCACTTTCCGATCCCTGTAAACCGTGATGATGCATCATCATTTCCCCTCTATCCATTGTTTGCAACGATGGAGGCGTTGGCATCAAGTAGTCGTAGCTGTTACTGTCATGCCTCTTGCCATTATTATACCGCAGCGAAGTTTTATCGTGTAATCCCAAGGATGATTGGACATTGTCTAATTTCCAAAGTCGTTTCCTATGCCGCACATTATCGCTACTCGGTCGTAAGGGCAGTTCCACGGCAGCGCCGCCGTGCTCGAATGTTCTTCCCCGAGGAGTGACGGGATGTTCCGACGACACTATCGGCTGAGAGGATGCCCTGTTCCGTCGTGTTGTGGCGGATGGCTCGCTGTAACAATTTACTGCGGTGGCCCCCGCGGCTATATCGGCATCATCTAATGACATGCTGGTGAGTTTTAGTTGATGATTGTCATAGTAGTAGTGGGGTGGCGTGGTGGAGGAGCGGTTCAGCCGACGAGTGTTGTGACGATGTCTTAGATTGACTTCGGTTTGATAGGTGGTGTCCACCCCTCCCGTGAAGAAGGGCACGGGTCCAGATATCGGATTTGATTGGGTGGGGTTGGGACCACCTTCATGACTATTGTCTTCTTTTAGGAGAGGAGCCGTTGACGATGATTTTGCACCATCGTTCAACGACGTCGTCATCATGGTTGTATACTTGTGCTGTGTAGGGTTAAAACCTCAGTGAAGTAAGAGACTTGATGTTATTCTTATGGCTTGAGAGTAAATCACTCTATGTTAACTACCACGATGAGGAAGGCGTTGGCGTTGGACTGACATCTGACATGATCGTTGTCTCACGAAGTTTTTTCTTTTCTTTTCTCCTCTTTTTTGTTGGCTTGTGGTCAACTTTTAGGAGGCGATAAATAGCGATCCGTAATATCGATCCGTAAGATTCAAAAACAACTTTGCCCCCTAAACTAAAAGCCGCTGGTACTCCGATTTCATTTCTCTTGCTTGTGCTGAATGACAGTACCTTACTTAGTATGGTACACAAGGGTCAAGGGTACACACATGTTTCCATTCTATTTGTTATTTGGTCTCCTCGGTATCAAACTTTTATATTTTATTCATAGTTTTGTCACTAGAGCGTCTAACGATCAAATGGATATTAAAATAAGTTAATTGATTTCACTATCTATGTTGGACATACGTCATAGCCGTGGTCTTTACTTTCCTTTCTTCGTTTCATTCTCCTCATTCTGGCTTTCATTTCCTCGTGAACAAAAGGATTGATATCGTGTTTTCGCTTCTTCACGAAACGATAATGGTATCAAAACTTCTTTCAAGTTAGCTATTATTCCTTTGCTGTAGAATGAAATAAAGTGTCAAATAACAGTGCATACCATTTTTTTTTATCAAACATACATGCAAAAGAAGTAAACAAAATGTGTTGTTGTACACTCACTTGTATACGTTTGTCGGCAGTGGGCCTGGATCATATATTTCTTCATCATTATGCACTGTCGACGTTGAATCTACAGGTCCCATGCAGCCTACATCAACATCCGAGTCCAATTGACTAAGGAAACTTCTTTTCATTGTATTCTTTTGAACAGAAACTGTTCCATCTATCAAAGCTTGCATGTATCGCATTTTCTTCTTGTTGTGGGATTTTGCAAGATCCTTCCATTTATAATACTCATTCGTTGTCATATTTTGACATGAGAGGTAGAGATGAAACCCGAGAAAGAACCCTAAACATACCACTATAAGGAGCATCAGTAGTAGAACTCCAACGATTTGTTTGTGACTCGAGAACAGAGAATGAAATATGTCTCTGTAGTTTGTATTCCATAACTCTCTATTAATAATCTCGCCGTACAGTATTGTCCCCATTGCCCACGATCCATAAACACTAAAAAAGATGATATCGACAGATAATTAAAAAAGGAAAAGTTACGATGAGAAATCTGCAAATACATTGTTGAGTTGACTCACCACATTATTACATGCACAAAAAGAAATAGTAGAAACCACCTATAATTTTGTTCTCCAACAGCTTTTGAAGCAGTATTTAGAACATTTTGATTATGTCGTCGAAAAGCAGCGTATTCTATAGTTGCTATACGAATTCTTACCTTGATTGATCCATCCACAGAAATGATCAAATCTAGGCACTGCAACATTAGAAAACGTGAAACGATCAGATATGACAACATGAATATCACAGGTACAAAAGCAAAGAAGTATAAATCTTACCATGCTTTTTCGTATATCTATCATATTTGCTTCGTGCAATCTTACGAATTTTAAGCGTAGGGCAATCTCTCTTCGTGTAGAGTACATTATCGTACTCGTAATGATCAAACAGCAATATTGTCTCCGCCGTAACACTCCCCGGGCTTTTATTGCTAGCATAAAAATGGCTTGATAGACATACGACAAATACTAAGTAACCCGCATATTGGTGCTGGTCGTTAATATGATCCGAATCGATGATCGCTGGGTATCCATATGCAAAAATAATATACCAGCTCCCTGAAACAGCAACCAGATACACAATTTGTAGACTGCCATAGCCAACACGCCGTATTATAAAAGTCGGTATGGTTCTATTGAGGAAGTAGGATATCTTTGAAGTTTTTGGATTGGCAACGCAACATCCGTAGATAAGAGTTACAAAGAGAAGGTATAAAAAGGATTGAAAGACGAGACGGATGATCATGTTTCACAACAGATTGATACGGAGACTGCTATCTAGCTAGCATGCTGTGAGACTGCTGACGGCTGACGGTATGCAGTATGCAACTATTTACCTATCACTGTGCTTTTTTAGGCTGGCAGACTGGTTCAGTTTTTGTTCGACATTCGTGTTTGATATATTTACTAATTCCTACGTGATTTGAAAGATTTCCGTGGATTATTAAATCAGCCAAAAGTTAAAAATATACATAATAAAATATAGTTAGGATTTGATGCCGGAAGATAATCTTTCTCTTCTTGAATATATTTCTCTGCTTCCGTTCAAAATGCGCATGAACGGTCCCAATCGGCATAAGCAATATTTCATCTACTTTTATGTAGAATCCGAACGGGTTAGGATCATTTAAACAGAATGGTACCCGGGATTGCGTCCGTTGGTGGCAACTTTTGTTGAACTTATTACGCCTCAGTTTCCTCAACTCTCAAGAACATCCGCGAGCTTCTCTCTAAATCAACGTGAGGATCACAAGAGTAGAAATACGACACTATGACGTCAAATATCATTTGTGTAGTGCAGAACGACATCGGTCTTATGAACCGTTACATCACAAATATGTCACCCTAGATTGATGATCTTCTCCAGTCACGTCGAGTCTTTTTCTGCACCTAGCGAGTTCCAAGAGCTATTATTACAGCCCGTGGGATTCAAACTTGGTTCAAGTTTATGAATGTGGATGCCAACAACAACACATCAATAGAGTTGGTGCAGAGATGTTTGGTGGATGAGGAAGAATGCAATTGCCTCTTTTCAATGCTATCGCTCTGCCATTGGCATCCCGAATCAAAGCCAGAATAAAGACTGAACACCCTCAAGTCACTCCACGAACCATAAGACATCCTCCGTGTGAATCCTGAGCCCCTTTCCACAGCCATTCGTCACCGTCTCCAAACTCCAAAGGGAATCTCAGACTGATAAGCAATTGGCATCAATCATAACCTAGAACTTTGCCACGAACTCACCACGAATTAAAATCAACTTTCGCAAGCATGAGATTACTCCAAATCGCCTCCGTTTTGACACTAGTCACTGCCGCCAATGGTAACTTGTTCGGTTTCAAACTAAGACAGTTTGATACAACAGTGAGTTGTTTTGTGTTTTGTTATCATGTTGGGGAGATGACACCCCCTTTTTATTTTAGTCCATGTGTATCTCATGAAAATCTTTAGCTTCCGGATACCCCTGATGAGTTTGAGACCGCATTCGATACCGACGAGCCAACGCCGTCACCTACGCCTGAGCCTACCCCTGAGCCAACACCAGCTCCTATTGAAGTTACTCCCGCGGTGAGCCTGATGTGTCCTTGTGAACATACAGTATCTACTGATGAGCCACCCGCCCTTTACTTACATTAACAACATCTTGTCTGATTTTCGTAGCCTACGACTTGCTCATCACTTCCATTCGCTTACAACTCAAATGACGGGGAGTGTACCAACGATTCGTCTAAGGGTATACCGTCCTACGGTGAGCTTTTCTTGTCTGTGCAAGAGTCACTTGATTCCATTGTATATAACTGGAAAAATCTATTACTCTCAATCCAAAGATAAATTGAGTGACTGCTGTGGTGATAGATTCGACAATGTTGCCAATTGCGTGTTCACTGATATTTGTGGTATTTACACAATGCGGGTGAGGATATCGTGTATCACATCACACTAATGCTCTCGATCAAATCATCTAAACTTATCCTTCTCGAATGGTTTTCAATCAATACAGCCTACGCCCGTGCCCACGCCAGAGCCCACGCCAGAGCCCACACCTGAACCTACTCCAGAGCCTACTCCAGAGCCTACTCCAGAGCCTACTCCAGAGCCCACAATGGTAGTAACGTCAGGATCGACTGACGAACCCACAGAGTAAGTTTTTCCTTAGTATTTCTTGATGTATAATACATGAGTATTTTGAATTCATTTTAATGACTTCGTTATTCTTACTGTGCAAAATATATACTTCAGAGAACCTATTGCATCAACACCGTAAGAGAATATTGTTGTTGTATTAACATTTGTTTCTCAAAAGAAGAATACTATAATCCTAATGCACTTTAACTTTTCCCGTTTGTACAATTCAGTGTTCCTTCGGTTGTGGCTGCAGCATCTACTCTCGAGCTTACTGATGCTCCCGTCATTGACGTCATTATCAGTGAGCCTCCAGTAGCTGAAGCAACTACTCCTGTGCCTACTGTGGTAGTATTTGTCCCGGAGCCCACTGATAGACCTACGCTGGGATCATCTGACGCACCCACAGAGTAAGTATATTGTTAGTATTTATTGTATTAGAGGCATGCGGACATTTATTCAGCTCAACAATTGCTTTGTCATTCTCACTATTCCATGTAAAACAGAGAACCTATTGCATCAACACCGTAAGTGAATTTTTTGTTGTGCTTACTTTTGTTCCTCGAGCGAATATTCCATTCTAATGCCATTTGATTTGCTTTACTTATGCAATTCAGTGTCCCTTCAGTTGTCGCTGCAGCGACCGATGCTCCCATAACTGACGCTCCCACGACCGATACCGTAGCTGACGCTCCCTCGACCGATGCTCCTGTTACCGAAGCTCCAAGTGACCCTCCAGTTTTGGCTATAGCTACTCCTGTACCTACGGTCAGCCATTCTCCTACAAACCACCCTACTACAGCGGCACCTGTTACATTCCACCCTACTACAGCAGTTTGCAAAGCAGAAACTAACGAATGCGGTGCTGGTAGTCCTTGTGCGGATGGATCATGCTGCAGCCAATACGGTGTAAGTTTCTATTGCTTCATCCATATGTTTATATACACGCATTCAGACCATTGCTAATTTTGACATTCACCGCACCTGAAACTCTGGCTTAGAATTGTGGAACGTAAGTTGCGATGTGATAGCATCATTGTCTTCTCAAGCTTGCCTCCTTACCACTAACTTTGCTGAATACTGGAACATTAACAGGACTGTGGAATTCTGTGGACACTGTTGTCAAGAAGACTGCTGGGCTGGTGGCACGGCACCTCCTACGCAATCTCCCTCCTCTTCCCCGACGCAATCACCTACCACCGCTAATCCGACTAATTCCCCGGTAAGCTTTTACTATTGGTCCTATTTCCACATCTAACGAATGTAAACTTAATCTCAATGTTCGTACCTTATTGTAGACTGAATCACCAACATACATTCCGACCACGGACCCAACTGCCTCACCAACAACAAGTCCAAGCAAATCTCCTACCAGCTCTCCATCCAAAAGTCCTAGTGAAAGCGTAAGTTGCTGAAGACCTCTTGAAGTATTGTTGAGAAGAAAACCATACTAACCTTTCTTCGTCTACCCTCCTCTCATTCCCAACTTACTACGCCAGCCAACATTTACTCCTACTCTTTATGTAAGTTGAAGAAGTAACATCTGAGACATGATGAAAACTATACTAACCTGTGTCATTGAATCATTTCAGCCAACTGTAAATCCAACGTTGAATCCAACTCTCAACCCAGTAAGACTCTTTTTACTCTGACTTTGGTTTTTGAGTGAGCAAGAACTAAATCTCTTGCCATTGCTTTGCAACAGACTTTCTATCCTACACTTAATCCCACATTATACCCCACCGTTAATCCAACGTTCGAACCAACCTGGACGCCAACATTTTACGTAAGTTGCTGAATGATACGGCCCATGAATGTACATGAAACAGTTTGTAACCTCTTTCTGTTCCATCATTTCAGCCAACATTCAGCCCAACAATGAAACCATCCATTTCGAGTGCGCCATCAGTCTCAAGTGCCCCGTCAGTCTCTGCTGCTCCTTCAGCTCCTCCCACTGTTTCTTCCAAACCTTCTCCAAGAGTTGGTTTCTTACCTGATCCGACCCCACAACCGTCGGATGAGCCAACCTACTCCCCCACATTGTATCCAAGGCCGTTCGGAAAATCTGGTAAAAGCTCCAGTTCCAAAAGCGGTAAGGCCAAGACGCTCAAGTCATCATCCAAATCCGGAAAGAGTGCCAAGCATGGTGACAAGGACAATTACAAGGGTTTATTTGGTGACTACCAACGTGTCAATGCACCTCTTCAGAAACAGGGCTTTGAAGTATCACACAGCAGCAAGAGCTCTGCGTCAAACAGTATGTCATCTCTTGGTGGTTACTGGCTCCCGATTGTGACGGCTTGTGTACTTGGAGTATTCTCAGTGTTCGCCATTGAACTTTAGATCATGATGGCTGTGAACACGACTACGTCCAAACCTTCAGGATGATGCCCCTGAGATATAGAGTGTGTAGCATCGCATTGTCGTTGCACACTCAACATTAAACATAGGGGGCTTGTGGAACATTGTTTTTTGCTTGGATCTGTTTGCATGAGTGCTGTTTGCAAGATAATTTTTTCGGTTCCGACTGGATTCTTTTCAGTATACCTTAGGCTTAGGTGATACATAATATGTGCACAAGCATAGTTGATTTATGTTGTACAGATAACCATTAAGCATTGTAAAAAAGGAAATTTGAGTCCACGTTGTAATAGTAAAGCACCGACAGAAAGTTGACAAGAACATCTGCTGTCTGAATACAATGTGACAATGAAGCCGCCAAAGACGAGTCCCTTTTCTACAACATTCTTGTTCTTAATCAATCTCAAGGAATAGCATCTTTTGATTGAGATTTCATAGTAGCCATAGCGTCTTCCATCTCTTCAATATTACAGGATACACCAAAATCTTGTACACAAGATTGAACGGAATGTAACACATCGCCATCATAACAAAATTTCTGTGCAATTGGTTCCATTGCACATGCCACAGCAACAAGTACTGATATAGATGGTGCCATAGTTGCAGGCCTAGGGCAAATAATAATAGATTCTAACTGCAGCAGAGCACTTTCTTTCAACTCATCTAAATCGAAGCGTAATCTAGTCATTCCATAACTTTGGCAGTATACCAAAATCTCTAGAATCAGACCCAGCCATTCTAGAAGTAGTCCACCATTAAGTCTCCATTCGAGAGCAGTCAGAATAGATAATTCCAGTTTGCACATTTCTTGGATGGAGAATTCTTCCTGGCATAAGGAGTGAAGGACCTCGAATGAGATGAGGTGGAGTAATGGACGTGGTTGGTCAATGTGTAGTGAATCTGGTGTGGCATCTGTATTGGCATACGAAGTGTTGCAATCTTCTGTTATTAATTTGACTGGCATGGAAGTTGTAGAAGCATTACAAACACTAGTCGCAGAAGAGGACGACGGTCTCATTTCCGTCTTCTTTAAGATTAGTCTTGATTCATCGACTCGATAATGTTCATCACCTCTGTTGAAGAGGCCACTCATCTTGGCGGCTATATGCAAACTTATCATACACAGAAGCTTATACTCTTTTCGTGTTTGTATTCGCAGCTTGATTTTCTTCTCGTCTCGGGTTGAACAGCTTAGAGCCATGACCCGATCGATGTATGAAAAAGCAGCAGAGATAATGCGAATCGTTTCTACCGAATGCTTCCTTTTGCTAGCTAATACCGGGCCTGATTGCGAAGGAGGGGGGTAGCTAAATTCCACCACGCTTATGGACCATTCCAACATTTTGAACCGGCACTGTAGGTCTATTGGATCATCCGCGGTCTCAATCGAGGATCGATCTTGATCATTATTTGCCGCCGCAGAATTTGACCCCAGTGATAACCTGGACAACTCATCTGATCCATCTGAGCAGTAGATGCCGTCACAATAGTTCACGGATCTTTCACGCTGCATTAGCATCGCAGCTCGTTCCGAGAGTATCTTTTTATGCAACTCCTGAGTTGACCAAACCGCGTCGTCTGACTGGATCTCTTCGCCAACTTCATCTTTGTCTATGCAGGATGAGATATCATCACTTTCATTCCACGAGGAATATGCGGTGGCTTCGTCGTCTTGGATCTTCATAAACATAGTGGGGGCTGGGTGAGATGGATTAGATGTTAAATTTTTGTCTATCTACGTGGAATGGCCTTCGAGTTTTATGATTGCTGATATTCGTAGCTCTTCAGTTCTCATACATCAGGAGCGATTATGAGAAGGGAACGGGAGTGGGCATACAATGCAGTCCAGTCGAGAATCGGCAGTGCTTTAGGTTCTTGACCGTCCAACAGCGGATAGAGTGCCGCCAAGTGCCGCTTTGGTTATGATAAAGTGGCACGATTTGTGGGGAACTGAAGAGGGCAGGGGAAATATGTAGAGTGATCATCTATGACCCCTCGTGACCCGTGACCCCCTTACCCATAAGTATCCCAATGTCCGAGTAAGAGGGTTTCTCCGCTCTGTCATGGTTCGTTGTTCGTAGAAGTTGTTCGCTGTTGCTCTTAGATTGTGTTGTTTTTTTGTCTCTCGCTGTTGCTCTTGGCTCTTGTCTGGTTTTGGGTTTTGGTTTGGTTTGTGTTTTCTTTGTCTCGTCTACGCTGTCTTATTTGTTATTTGTTCTGATTGGATGGTGTGGGAGATTGTGGGGTTGGAAATACGTCCAAACGAATTGCAAAAACAATAAAAAATGGAGGATGTGCACGTGATCAGCAGTGCCGAATCTTCTCCCGATGACATTGAAATCTATAACATAGTAGATGATGATGAACAGCTTTGTTCCCATAATGCACCGAACAAAACATTGTTCCATCCGGGAGATCATGTCTTCATGTGGTGCGAGGCCACGGGAATTCGATATCAACATCATGGTATAGTCCTCTACGCATATGATAACAAATTAAAGATTGCAGATTTTACAGCTCCTGACAGCGGGACATTTGCCTTACCAGACAGTATAGCAAGTGGACAACAATATTCAGGTAGATTGCCGCATTGGCATGGAGTTCGAATAACTACATATAACAATGTGAACGAATGGGAAAAAGAAGAATACAAAGAAGACGCAGAGGAGGCGTCATTAGTGTTACAACGAGTTAGGTTTCTACTGTCCAATCCACATCTTATTCCTGAATATGAATTACTGGTTTCCAATTGTGAAACTGTAGCGGTGTGGTGTAAGACTGGCTCATTTAGAACACATCAAATAGCCGGATTGGTCGATGGGGGGAAACGAAATAGTATCAGTGTAGCTACTTCGAGCATTCTTGCTTCTAGTTTCCTGGGTCCATTCGCCATCCCTGTCATTCTTGGTTCGGCTATTTCATTTTCCGCATTGGCTTTGAAAGAAAGAAACCACGAGATTATGTGGAAGGAGAGGACAGAGATTTTGAATAGAGAGTTTGAGAGCTGGCAACAAGGGCAAGATCGTTGTGTAATTTGCTGACAGACGGATGGGAGCGAGGCTAGTCATTAGATGACAGAAATCAGACTGATCTCATGTAAATATGTAAATACAAACAACTCCAAATGAGTAGTGTAAAGTGTGATATTGGTGTATTACCCGATGAGAAGGCAATGCAATATCCAGACACTGTATTCATTTGCATAATTATGATTTCAGCTTCTTATGGTGTTGTTAAAATTCGTTCACTGTTGGCACTCCTCAGTAACAATGTTTGCTCATCTGATACAAATCATGCTCACACTTTTTTGCATTTTCAGGGATTGACTTTGAACAGTTCGACCTCGAACTTCAACGTTGCACCTGGTGGGATGGCTCCACCCGAACCTGCATCTCCATAAGCCAAATCTGATGGAATAACAAGTGTTGCCTTTCCTCCTTCTTTCATCATTGCAAGTCTGAACATATCATATAAGTAACTCATTTCATAATTGATGAACAATTTCACAACACTCAAACAATCAAACTAAGAACTCACCCCTCTTGCCAACCCTTAATAACCTGTCCCAGCTTAAACTTAATAGTAGCTCCCCTATCAACACTCGAATCGAACACAGTCCCATCCGTTAACGTCCCGTGATAATGAACCTCAACCTCATCTTCCACCTTGGGACTTGCACCTTCACCCTCCTTCATACTGTAATAGACTAATCCCGAATCGGTTTTGGTTGCCTCGTCGTTGCAGTCTAGGAAACCGGAAATGAATTCATCTCCGTCTTTCTTGACGCGTTCGAGGATTGAATCCATTCTTTTTCGGAGAAGTTCATTTACCTGTGGACCATACTTCTGTAAAACTGATGTTTTGTAATTGCATTTGAGATTCAATTAGTGTCCGTGTTTTTGTTTGAGATTGCACCTGGATCCAATAGACAGAACACTTCACATATTATATGCATGAACATACCTTCCATGGGATTAGCCGTATTTTCGCCAGTAACAATATCACCAAATCCCTTTAATAAAACCTCAAGCTCGTCTTCTTCAAGAAGAGTTTTGAAATCAGTCTAGAGAGGAGAATGGCCACATAAGTCAGCGTAGGTCAAACTTTGCATTTACATGCATCACACTATGTACACTTACCTGTTGACTAATCTGCATTCCAATATTCACACCCATGGCATAAATAGGCATCTTATCATCATCATAGGGCATGGGTCCAGAAGACGCCATGGATCTCGCAGTGACTACTCGTGCGGCCGTGTTCAATTTGGGGGCAAAGCCAAAGGCAACTCGACGTGCGGATGTCGCTGTGAAAGCGGCGACGATTGATGACATATTGTTTAGTTTCATTTCGTGTGAATAGTTCGGGAGAGGATGGAATGTGAAAGCGAAAGAGTTAGATATTATGCCATTGCCGACGGGGTGATGGGGGATGGGGTCGTCTGTCGTCTGAATGATCTGGGCGCTCTCTACACGTGGAGGGTATGGTACCATAGGGTACCAAATACATCATGAGAAGTAGTGAGATTATGGTAGCCAAGTAGATGAAGATAGCCCAACCCCATCATCACCACAACATGTTCATCATCATGAATGTGAATTTGGAATAATTGTAATGGTCTTATCATCTACTTTCACGTTCCACTTGAACTGGTCCAACTTTGACTTTTACTTCTAATGACATGATAACAAAACAACCAGAGCAATGGGAATAGCTAATTTGGTCAAAGTCTCAACTCTGTCATTTTCATTTGTAAATGGCATTGTCTCACAAAAAGATTTACTACATCTAATGAGGAAAGTAATTATGTACAAACTTCTCGAACTCAGCCACATCGAGCTCCCCATCTCCACTCTCGTCCAGCTCATCAAACAACTTGTTTACCTCTTCATCTGAGTCCGGAATCTGTTCCGAAAGCGACAATCTTGCATTGAGAAGCTTAATACCATCCTTGAATTCATCCCTATCTATAGTCCCAGACTTATCCTCATCTAATGACATCATTACCTGCTCCAGCAGAGACAAAATTGGGATTAGAGGACTGGTTAGATCAAGTAAGAATACTGTCTAAACATCTTACCGCAACATGGTACGGCACATTACATGCCTGGAAAGCACGTTGGAATTCTGATATTTCAATTGTACCGCTCTTGTCTACGTCAATGGAGTCGAAGAGAGCTCTAGCATCAATCGACGATGCCATTTCGGGATTACGTCTCTTCAACTCATTTATGCCCTTGTAGAACTCAGCTCGATTTACCTCTCCATTACCGTCTGCATCTAGAAACCGAAAGACTTTGAATATGGCTTCGTGATTTCTATAAACATCGAGTTATAATAGAAGAATGAAGTGAGAGATGTTAATGAAAGAATATTTGGTTTATGTTCCTGCACATCATAGTCACTGACCTTAGTATAGTGTCTCTCGTGTTGTCGTCTAAACCCTGTGCCTTCTGTCCATAACCAGAGAGGCTACAATGAAGATTCAGAAACCGCTTGTAATCAATAAGGTCACCCGGTGCAATAATTGCTGGACACTCATCCAATTAACATTGGGCAACTCTGACTTCAGTACATAGCTCATAGCATCAGCCCATTGAACCGGTGTGATATGTACATTATCAGTAACACCAGCTGGACTGGTCGCAAATGCAGTGGTTTCAGATGCCATCAACGATGAAGAATTGTACTTAAAACGTTTTTGTAACTCATTGCGTCGAGCTCGTTCCTGCGCAAAGTATTCAAACTCGACTTCCAATGCGCCACGCTTCTTTGCTACTATATCTGCAAAGGCCTTAAAAGTACTAGCCATCTTTTCACGTGTTGATAATGTATGACGACTCCCGTCATTACTGTCGCTGTAGGTGTCAAATGTGGCATCACCGCCATTATCACAGTTCAAACGTACGATCGCGCCGGAGTTAAACCCAGCGCCTCCAGGGTAGCTGGACGCAGAAAAGACTGTAACAGCGCCACTTATACCGTGTTCATCACATTCTAACAATTCATATCCTGCATCTACTGGCTCGTGACTACGAATCAGATACTTTAGTTCGTGATCTGCTAAGAATTTCCGCACAATATCAGGACCATACTTCATACCACATCCTCTATCTTCATTTGGAGACACTCCATTTCCGGGCTGTGGATCACTCCACATGATATTCTGCATGAGCTTACAAGTTTTGTCATTCGGTCCAGGCTCAACCATTGTCTTGACTTGGAACCGTTCCTCGGATGTTATGCTAGCTATCTGATCAAGAGAAAAATTCTCACAAGGTAGACCGCCGTGCATAATGACTGCTGAGTCGGTACGTACAGCCAGAGGTAAGGATGCGAAGACATCTTCAAACTCTTTCCATATATCACTAACATCTGCTATTTTGTCACCACCGTACCTTGCCTTGATTTCATCACTGCATCCATATACAGTAGAGATAATGGAATCTTCGTGATTGCCACGGTTCAGGTAGACATTGTTGGGATATGCTAATTTGAGAAGTAATAGCGCAATAATAACCTCGAGAGATTTTTCTCCTCTGTCTACAAAGTCTATTCATATGCATACGATATTATGAATGTGAATGTGAGAGCAAAGGAAATTGGATCGAAAAAGATTGCACGCTGCACTAGCAAAGAAGCTGATAAGATTTTGACTTACCACCATTGAATATAACAGCTCCAGATCCATTAAAAGGTGTGCCATATTCTTTATTTCCCAACATTTCCAACACCTTGAGTAAGCTATCGTCAAAATGACCATGCAGATCTCCAACTACTGTGATTGTCTTTAACTGATGGCTATCTTTGATGGTTGCAACATTTGACCTGCTGTTATTTTTGCTGACGCATCTGTGAGATAAATCAATTAAACTTGGTTCACTACGAAGTAACGTCAAGGCTGCACGTGCAATGCGCTTGACATCCTCACGACCAAAGATACATCCATGTTTAAGCAATTCAACATGTTCCCATACTTTCTCTGGAGAGGAGGATAAGTTGGATACTTCATCTTGTGATATGTGAATGACTCTATTATTGTTACCTTCAACAGAGTTTTTCTCATTGATTTGATTCTTATTGATGCCATTCCCATCCTTTGCTGTAACGTCTGTGTCCTTGTCGGCCTCTTCTGCGAGTATCTCCAAACTATGCAGTAACTTAGCCATTCGGACCATTTGCCTTTCGTGACTCTGCTGGAGGGATTTGCCCAACGCTCTCATATTCGGATCGAGATCGAAACTAGTGGCCTCAGCCCTCGTTGTTGATGAGTTGCTACGAGTGTCAGATAATGAGGTGGCTACAAGGGTGACCGCAGCAGCAGCAGCTGCCATCATCTGGGAAGATGATGATTTACTGTTGCTTGTGATTCTCTCTCGATGGCACGAGAGGGTGTTGCTGCTTGATGCTGCAACAGTAGATGATGGTAAAGGCAATGTCGAGAAAAGCGTAATCCTCTTCGAAATGCATGAGCCATTGTTTCCCTGTCTCAATGCGGTGGAATAGCAATGAGCTTTTGTTGTAATACGTGAGCGAATCATGATCGTCGTTGTACCTTAGGTGCTATCTGTGCTGTGCTGCGATGCTACACGCTGTGATAATATGATGCCAATACCACACAATCACAATTGAATTAACACAAGCGTGCTGATGCAACTAACCTTGAAACCGAGAAGAGACGATGTTTCAAAGAAGAGCCATAAAACTGGGTTGGGTGTAAGTGGTAACTGTACACCAAAGAGAGCAAACGCATGACACAAAGCAAGATCTTCTGTCACATCTCTAGGATCCCCGCACTGCTTCGCTTAGGACACCAGCATATCATACCATCTGGAACTGGAAAAGAAACGGAGATGGCTCATCACATCATGGTGCCAGATAGACCAAAGATCTGCCCCGCACATCAATGACACCAATCAGGGGATGCCAGTCGTGTGCCAGTCGCAGTCGCAAAGTCGCCAGACAGCAGACAGTCGGGCAGACGACTGTCTGACGACTGTTGAATATTATTGGTACCTTAGGTAGAAGTACCTACAACATGTAGGTAGGCCCGAAGATCGAAGATACCATCACCACACATATCATTCATCGCTCATAACACGGGTGAATCAAGCATGGAAGGAGCCACCGCCGAACTAAAGCAAGTCTTAACAACCCCACCGCCCTCCT